>PVKP010019795.1:0-41803 GCA_004027715.1 Plecturocebus donacophilus | reverse complement strand
TTTCTCCTTTTCTCTCTTTTTCTAAAAAAAAAAAAAAAATATGAATAACAATAATAAAAAATAATAAATAAATAGAAGTTTATTGTGAGATGCCTTTTGCCCAAATTCCAATTAACATTTTAAAATGTTTTTTGGAAAGACTGGTATAACAGTCTTTGTCTGGAAATAATTTTTTATATTTCTACCTAGAACAGTTTACAATTCACTTTTTGTATCTATTAATATATGAAGTCACTAACCTCTAGATAAAAATTTTGAAATGAGAAAATGAGATTTTTTTCCATAGAAGCCCCCTGAGAAGAATTATAGCCTAGCTTTTAAGAGAAAAGGATAATTGTAGGTCCTCAAAGTAAAAACCTACTTTTATTTATTTTACATATATATGTATATGAATAACTAAAATCTTAAAGTTGTATTAATGAAAGTAGTCATTTTCTTCTTTCTGTTCATGAATACATTTTTATGTCAGTATTTGAGACAATTCTATAGTTCTATTTTAATCATTAGTATATTACTGCTACAAAGTTGCTACCTATGGGATGGATGGATGATGGATGGATGGGTGGATGGAAGAGTAAGAATAAGAAAAGAAGAAAGAAAGGACCAAATCCTATGTTTAAAATACTGTATCCTCATTTTCATCCCCACCTACTCATATTTTCTGCCCACTCAAGGCATAACTCAGTATAGAACACTGTAATGCAGAGTATCAAAATGAGGATGAAGCAAGTACTTTACCTTATTTGCCTTCTTACATTGATTCTGAATCATCTGAGATTATTTAAATTTATGAACGATTTCCTTACATTTAAATTCTCAGACCTACTAATCTTTATTTTTGTTTTGCTAGAGATATATAGTGCTATTGGTGTGTATATATATATGTGCATACATGAATATGTTATATATGCAATATGCCTGTATAAGAAACTGTGTACCGTCATGAGTCACTTAATGTGGAAACATTCTGAGAAATGCATTGTTAGGCAATTTTGTCATTTTGCAAGCACCAGAGATATACCTAGGCTATATGCTCCTAGGCTACAAACCTGGACAGCATATTACTGTACTGGAGACTATGATTAGCTATAACACAGTGGTAAATATTTGTATATCTAAATATATCTAAATGTAGAAAAGGTACAGTAAAAATATGATATAAAAAAATTTTTAAATGGTACACCTGTATAGGGCACTTACCATGAATGGAGCTTGCAGGACTGGAAGTTCCTATGGGTGAGTCAGTGAGTGAGTGGTGAGTAAATGTGAACGCATAGGACATTACTGTATACTTCTATAGACTTCAAAAACACTGTACACTTAGTCTACACTAAATTCATTTTAAAAAATGTGCTACAACATTATGACAGCTATGATGTCATTAGGTGATAGGAATTTTTCAGCTCCATTATAATCTTAGGGCACCACTGTAATACACAGTTGGCCTTTAACCAAAAATGGCATTATGTGGCACTGACTATATTACATATAGATAGGTAATTAAAAAATCATTGTTGAGTTTCTGATAGTTTCACTAATTAGTATGTAATTGTGAGGATACTTAACAAAGTTTAACTGTACATTTATTTATTCAACAAATATCTAATGAATACCAGGTAATGTACTTTGTACAAAGCTCAGGGCAGGGTAGAACAGGGACAGGCAGACAAAGATGAACAAAACTGTTGCCTCTCTCAGAAGAAAGGCACACAAACACATAATTATAATTTAGTGGATATGTTATGAAAGGGCTATAAATGCGATACTAAAGCACTTAAAGGAGAAAACTAGCACCGTCTGAGGATGTCAGGGAAGGCCTCATGGAAATAACATGTGAGATGTCTGTGAGAATAAGTGTGAGTCCATGGAGAATATCTGTATACCTTTTAGTGAATACAGAAACTATATGTTTGAGCAAGAGAGGTTAACAGTGGTTTGGCCCCAGCCAAGCATAGTTGTCCTTTTAGAGGAGAGGTGGGGACCAAGACCATGGCCGAGTCTCAAGAGGGAATACCAGTTTTTTTGTTTTTTGAGGTGGGAGGTAGGGCCTGATTCCACACTTCAGGAGGTCGGTATCAAGGAAGAGAGGCCCAAGCCAAACCCAGCTGCCCTTTCTTACTAATGAAAAAGAGCCTAGTGTAGTAATGAAAGAGAACATGAGCATGCTCTTGGCTGTGGAAAAGACACAGCTATATGACAGGTGGTAACTGCTACACTGATTACTTATATTAATGGAGAAAGGAGAGGAGGACAGCCAGCTGGGAAGCATTTTTGCTGTAACAAGATAGTCTTAATTTTCTGGATTAATCAGAGAATATTCTGACAGGTTCTGCTTTTAGGATTCAGGGAAACCTGTGAGGCAGAGACCAGAGTTCCTTGAAATTTGATTGTCAGGTGATGGTATATGAGAGAGAAGAGCAATAGTGAGTGGTATTATTCTGCTCGAAACTAAGGGCTGTTGATTTGAAATCTAGTCTCTCCCAGTTGACTCTTGCTTTGTATAAGTGAATGAAATTATGTTAGTCAATAAGAGATTATGAATTTAATAGAATTCATAAAAATCACAGTCTTCTTCATTTAGTGCTCAGAATGTCATATATTCTGTCTGGATAACAATCTTGACTCAGATCAGTTAAGCTATTTGCTATTATCCCTCTGTTTCTAATGGGGATAACTGACATGAGAAGGGAGGTCCTAACACCCTTTCTACTGAGATAATATTAGTTCAGATTAATTATACTTTTGGCACACCCCATTGTCAAGAATATTGAAAACAAACTGCCTGAATTAGACATAGTTAAGGCTCAGGGTCAGTTTCCAAGGCTAAGGTCTGGAACAGAGATATTAATAGTAAGATTGTAAATAGAAATTGAAGTTTGAAAAGAGCCAAGATAGGACCAGAGCAAGCAACTGTGGAGGAAATGGAAAAACATTAAGACTAGGGTTAACAAACCAAGTTGGGGTCAAGCCAGAGGGGCAGGTGGTAGCAAGCAGGAGGGCCTCCTCTGTACTTTCTCTTTCTGCTGCTGCTCCTCATCATACCTGGAGGCATCCTTGGTTGATGTACACTGTGGAGGCAAATTATGTTTCCATCAGGATTCTGAATCTTTAATCATTCTGTGTCTAAGTTGCTTTCCTTTTAATGTCATGGAAGCCTGTTTAATGTTATTTTTTCTAAGCATTAGAAAGATGCATATTTGATACTAAAGGTTCATGAATGATAATTGAGGTTTTTTTAATCATTAAACTTAACTTTTTTCTTGATCTTTCAAGTGGAAGGTAAATATTTTGCTTAATTAATAATTTGGAGCCAAATATTTTGAGATTTCTTCTATTGCTACCCAGTTGCTTTGCATGATACAAGTTGATTCAAAAATATTTTTGTATTAGTGACAAAAAGTCAGTATCAGGATTTATTTTGCTGTGCTACAATAGTCAAAATGCTGTCTATTAATTTAAATAATAGAAGTACTTCCCAAGGCATTAAAGAGATATGAGGAATTTCCATTTTTAAATTTTCACTTGAAATTCAAAACATTATCACTCTCTTAATAAACAAAAAATAATTAGTTTTTAGAACTTTACACATAATCTTAGTTATTCATATGTGCTTTACAGGGTATCTTTGATAAAAGTTGAGTTAATTTACATGTATCCATATGGTGCCAGCATGCAGTTCATACCATTTTACCTGAATATGGTAATTACTATGTCAGACAATCAATTTTAATAGCAATGATACTGCGGTGTGAAGAGTTCATCTAGAGCTTAAAACTGTCACCAGTACTGCTTTTATGAAAGATAATTGAGATTTTGTGTGAAACATTGAATGAATTACCTCTTGAAAATGAAAAGAATAATGAAGATAAAGCACTAATGTTTAATGCCTAGCCTATACCAAGAAAATATGTGGAAATGAAATTGAACAGAAATTTAAGTCTTAAAACTGTTCAGAGAGCTTTGAGTGAACCTGAAAGTTGAACTCTTAGGTTTTTACGAAGATAGAAAGCTTCATTGTTTTTTCTTAAAAGTTTAATATTCTTGAACCTTTTCCCCATTAAATACTGGATTATTAAAAATATGTATTAATCACATGTTGTATACCAATGGAAATAAATATAAAACAAGAATTTTCAGTCTCTTCTAGTCAGTAGATGGAGTGATTTGTCACAATTTATGTAGCATATAAATGTATTATAAAATTTTTTTATTTCAGGGATTCATCAGAAGTAGTCATACATTCAGCTGATGCATTTGCACCTGTGGCTTACCTACGCTTTTTAGAATTGCACTTGGAGGACAAGGCAAGTAAATATAAGATTCACAGTGATTTCATTAGAAAATTGAGGTGTATGCATTGGCTTTGTATATATAGTTCTGTAACAACAGATAACAGGAAAAAGAAAATTGATTTTATCAAGAGTGATTTTTTTCAGCTCCTGTCAATAACTGAGAATTTTACCAATGTTTATAGTTTTGAGAGTTCTATATAATACAAAAGATACTACATTCATGAAAAGTTTGCAGATCAGTTAAAAAGGGAATAATATACACATTAAACAATGGGAGGACAATATAAAACCAAATATTAAATCACCTAGCAGAATCACAGTTAAGTTACTGTACATAAGCATTATGGGAAGGGTTTGAGGATGAATTGGATCTTCATTATTCAAAGCTTATGAGAGGAAAAGGAGAAATAAAACCTTTACAAAAATATCCAGAGAAAGAGAAGCACAAATAGAAGATGAAAAGTAAAGCCAAATTACAATAAAGAGTTGTATTTTAAATACACTGTCAAGGTACAGTAAAATTTTAATTTAAAGTTGTCTTGTGGAAAAAAGTTCTGGATTAGAGTCCTTGATTAAGAGGTCTGATCCTTCAGATGTTGCTTTATATTAATTACCATAAAGATGATAGCTGAAATTATGTGAAAAAATGAGTGTAGTGACAGAAAAGGATTAGAAAAAGTCTTATGTATCTTTAGTTTTCTTTTCCCCAAATCTTGAGGCACATCCACAGTTACATATTTTATATCATAGGGATTAACGAGAAAAAAAAAAAAGTAGGAGGATTAACAAGAATTCAGCAAAAGTAGGAAAAGAATGGTAATGCCAAAAATCTCAAGATGAGAGGATTTCTACAGGAGAGGATAATTATTGGTGCCAGTTCTCCAGAAAAATGATGGTGGGCAGGATTGAAAAGGTTTTAGAATTGGGCTGGATGATGACTGTTGGTGACCTTTTATCAAAAAGCTGGGGATTCTCACAACAATTAAGTTACACTATCCAAACATTTTTTCAGATTCACTTGAACCCCTTGTATTTTTCTGTTACTTTTGCTACCATGTACACACACACACACAAAATCAAAAGCACTGAATTCATGGGTAGAGACTCCTGCCATTCTATGTGATAGCTCACTGTTGACCTTGTTGTTTTAGTATTTTATTGGTCTTTGGTATGACACCTCAAAGAAGTAATACTGTTTCCTGAAATAAGCTGTGAAGATAACAGTTTTTTGGATAACAGTATTACTTCTTTGAGGTGTCATATTCACTGACACTTAATAAATATGGTGCATTTTCCTTCTTATTTTTTTTTAGGTGTCCTCAGTGCCTGATAACTACAGAACATCTAATTATATATATAATTTTTGAAAAATGTTTCTGAACATTGTTCATTAAACTACCATTTCTATACAAAAAAATGACACAGGGTTTTCTCAGTTACTATGACTATTTTTTTTCTTGTGACTTATTTTTTAGAAAAATATACTTTCAGTAGAAGTTAATGGAACCATTTATTAATTGGGAAAATGTCAATGGCTTGTTAGTTAATAGTACCAACTTTCTTGGGATTCATTCTTTCTCTTTTGTTAACACATCTTCCCTATGACTTTTTTTTTCTTTTATTTCATCTATAACGCTCATTTACATAGCATTTCTTTTTTTTAATCACACTAGTTTCTTTTCTTCCTTTTCTCTTTCTCCAATCTCTACCAATAGTGTCATGATGCAGAGGCATTTGAAAATGAAGATGAAAAGATGGTCACTTTATTTAGCCAGTCAAGCTTATTCTACTGGGTGTCACCAAAGTGATTTATCAATTTTATTTGAAATATATTCATGGCTGAAGAGTTTCAACTCTTGGACAATTAGGAAGAATGTCATTAACTCTTACCAGTTATTTTGTAACTGATTTTTAAAATGCTAATTTTCAGTATTACCTATGTTGACCTTAGAAAACTTTTACTAAAAAGTAGATGTTATATTTCAGAACAGTTTTAGGCTCACAGCACAATAAAGCAGAAAATGCAGAGATTTCCCATAAACCCTCTACCTCTACACATTCACAGCCTCCCCCACTGTCAATGTCCTATAATAGAGTGGTACGTTTGTTACAACTGATGAACCTACATTGACGCATTATAATCACCCAAAGTCCATAGTGTACTTAAGGATTCACTCTTGGTGTTGTACATAATATGGATTTTGACAAATGTATAAGGACATTTGTCAACCATTATAGTATTATGCAGAATAGTTTCACTGCCTTAAAATCCTCTGTGTTTTACTTACTCATCCCTCCCACTCCTTTAACCCTTAGCAACTGATCTTTTTACTATGTACATAGTTTTGCTTTTACCAAAATGTAATGTAGTTGAAATCATATAGTATATAGCTTTTCAGATTGGCTTCTTGTATTAATATGCATTTATGTTTCTCCATAGCTTGTCCTGGATATGTAACTCATTTTTTTTTTTAGTGTAGAATAAAATTTCATTGTCTGGTTATACCACATTTCCTTTGTCCATACACCTACTGAAGAACATCTAAGTTGCTTCCGTGTTTTGGCAGTTATGAATAAAGCTACTGTAAACATCCATGAGCAGGTTTTTGTCTGAAGATAAGTTTTTAAGTTTTCATATGTGTAAATACCAAGGTGTATAAGTTTTCACATGTGTAAATACCAAGGAAAACAATTACTGGATCATATGCTAAGAGTATGTTTAGCTCTGTAAAGAAAACTGCCAAACTGTTTTTCAAAGTAGTTGTACTATTTTGTATTCCCACCAGCAATGAATGAGAGTTTCTATTATTCCACCTCCTGACCAGCATTGAGCATTGTAGGTATTTTGGACTTTTGCCATTCTAGAAGTTCTGAAGTGTTCTCTCATTGTTGTTTTACTTTGCAACTCCCTAAATATACATGATGTTGATCATCTTTTAATGTTTATTAGCCATCTGTATATTTTCTTTGGTGAGGTGTCTCTTCAAATCTTTTGCCTATTTTTTTAATTATACTTTAAGTTCTGGGGTACATATGCCGAACATGCAAGTTTGTTACATAGTTATACGTGTGCCATGGTGGTTTTCTGCATCCATCAACCTATTTTTAACTGAGGTTTCTTTTCTTATTATTGAGTTTTAAGAATTCTTTGTGTATTTTGGATAACAGTTCTTTATCAAATATGTATTTGCAAATGTGTTCTACCATTCTGTGTTTTGTATTTTCATTCTCTTAGCAGTGTCTTTTACAAAGCACAAGTTTTTAATTTTAAGGAACTCCAGCTTATCAATTCTTTCTTTCTAACATTGTGCTTTTAGTGTTATATCTATAAAAGCATTGCGAAATCCAATTTCATCTAGATTTTTTCCTAAATTATCTTGTCGAAGTTTAATAGCTTTGTGCTTTATGTTTATGTTTGTGATATATTCTGAATTAATTTTGTAAAGGATTTAACATCTATATATAGATTAAGTTTTTTAAAATGTAGATAATTCAGTTGTTTCAGCGCCGTTTCTTGAAAAGACTATCTTTTCTCCATCGTATTGCCTCATTCTTTTGTATATTTGTGTGTTCTTTTTCTTGGTCCCTAGTCTGTTCCATTGATGGATTTGTCTCTTTTGCCAATACCACAGTCTTGATTACTATAGCTTCGCAGTAAATTTTCAAGTCAGATAGTCTTAGTCTCCCAACTTTGTTCTTCTTCAATATGTTATTGACCATTCTGGGGTTTTTGTCTCTTCATAAAAACTTTACAATCAGTTTTCCATATCCAAAAAAACTTGCTTGGATTTTGACTGGGATTGACGATCAGTTTGGGAAGGATTGGCATCATGACAATATTTAGTCTTTTTATCCATGAAGATGGAATATCTCTTTGTTTAGTTAGTTCTTTGAATTCATTCATTGGAATTTTTTCTCTTCATTTCGATAGCTTAATATGTTACATGTTGGCCCAATTAGGACTATTTAGGATTTTTCTTTTCCTTTCTTTTCTTTTTAATAGCAGGCTTTAAGGTGGTATTTTTGGTGTGAGTTCAGAGTTAGTTGATATGCCTCTCTCTCAGTCACAGGGTCCAGGACTAAACTTTCACAAGTCACCAGCTTTACTCCTAAACTAACCCACATGGTAGAAAAGGAATTCTTTAGACAGAAAACAAAGTACAATTACCAAAAGAAAGATGAATAAGTGCTGGAAAACAAAAATGACAGGTACTCTTCTAAATATTTTATCAAAATCACATTGTATTTCAGACACATCTTAACAAGTTAACATTTTACCCCAAATGCTAGTAATACCTAGAATGCAATACCCCAAATACCACTCTGAAAATCAATCCATTCCCTAAATTCCATCAGTTTTCATTTGCTCTGTAACACATTTGCAATCTAGCTTAACCTTAATTACTTTGATGAACTGCTTTTGGCCTTTTTTCAGTCTTCATAATCCTTAATCCCTTTCCTTGATAATATCGGCCACCACGTCTTTGAAAATTTCCCCTATAATGGTCATATGCCTCTTTACTAGTCTGACTTTTCTTCTACCTCTCTTGAGATTTCTTCTGTCTTATTCAATAGGTTCTCTTCCTTTTACCTTCAATATGAGCATATCCTGCAAGTCCTTTTTATGGGTCCATTCTTTTCTTTTCCAGTATTTTCTTTTTCTGGAATTATATATTTTCCTCAAGTTTAATTTTCACTTTTTTATGCATATGATTCTCAGGTCACTCTCTTTCTAGTCTTTCTACTAATATTTACTTTCTCCTTAACTCTAGGTACTTATTTCTGACTGGCTGCTGCTCATGGCTACCAATACATGTCATTCTCATTATGTACAAAAGTTGAACTCATTTTCCCCTCTAAGTGTCTTTATTCTGTTTTTGTTATTTTACTGTTCTCCTCACAGTAACTCAAGCACAGACTACTGGAATCATCTCTTAAGCCATAGTCTCATTTACTATGAATATTCAACTGATTATCTAATCTTTTATATTCTAGTCCCAATATATATCTTACATCTTTCCATCCCCATGCTTATCCCTCATTAAAGTTGTATCTTGCCCAGCTTTTGGACAAGATACAACTAATTGAAATCCTTGCTTTCATATTCTTTGTATTCAATTTCACTGCCATATACATTTTCTTTCTAGTGTATGTTTTCCTGTACAAAATTCCACAATAGTGTTTCATTATTTTCTAATTGAATAAGATGATTAGCTATGAATCAAAGGCTATCTGACATATTTCTTTGACATCCTTTTTCAGTCTTGCTCCCAGGATTCCCCTACATGTCCACTTTGCTCTATTAATACTGAACAAATGACCACTCCCTGATTATGCCTTCTGCTTCTCTCCTTCCTTGCCTTATTCTATCTTACCAGCTTTCCTTTCTTCTTCTCTCCTTAACTTCTTAGTAATACCCACTATGCAAGATTGAACTCAAGGAGTCTTATGCCTTTAGGCACAAGAGATGAACTGCCGTGTCACTTTGTTTCTCTTCCTTTCTTATTGCAAATAATCTTATTTATTCTGCTTTATGTTAGTTAGAGTTGTTTAAGGACTTATTTCCACTAGGTTACAGATGTCTTGACTACCATTCCATTTTTGTCCTCATAACTTCTGTAACAGCTATTAGTTCTGCAATAAGAACGTCTTAATTTAATTGGTTGTTATTTGTATACTTTTTTTTTATTCATACAGAATCTTACAAGTGTGTCTGCATTCATGTTATATGCCATTTAATGATTTTTTTTCATTTATCTTGTTAAAGAGAAATGCTTTAAGCAAATTAAAATTAAAACATTTAATTTTAAATGTAAAATTAAACATTTAAAAATATTTTTCATGTAAATTTTGATTTATCATTTAGATTTTCACTTTGCATATGATGACCCTTAAACTTTTCTATTAAATAATTAATCTACTTAAATTTTACCTTTAAATTAAAATTTTAAATTATTTTTATGAGTGTAAAAATGGTATCAACTAACCAAGGGATTCTAAATGAAATAACGGAATAATAGAAAGCTGTGGGATAAAAATGGAGAAATACATGAAAATTTCTTTGGGGCCCTGACTATATTGCTTATGGCAAACTTGATAGTAAAATGTACCATACATCACTGCAGTGACAGGCTTGAGAAAATGAAAAATCCAAAGCTTTACATAAATCAATCAGAAGATCATATTAAAATATATAACCTTTAACAGAAAAATCAGATTTTTACTTGTAACTACTCAAAATGCTCTTTCTTCCTTATGTAGTTGTTTTAGATTTTCAAACAGCTTTGTGAAAAATAGTATTTTAAATTAATTATTGACAAAGCCTTTGTGTTTATACAGAGACAAAGTTCACAGAAATTTAACTTCAGTTTTATTAATGTTCCCACTTTCACTTAGTATTTAACTGTGCTTTTGTTGAAATAATTTCCTAAGTACTATTGTATCCTATAATCAGCACTTCGTTTTTTGTTGAAATAATTTCATGTGACAATTATATATTTTATATAATAGTAACAACACACACTTTTAAAAGTTGTAACTTTTAAAAACATCATCAGTCTTATAGCCCATTCTTAGCTCTTTCATTTTATTTTGCTGTATTTGAGATATATTATCAAATGTCTTGAAAAATTTTGTAATGTTTAGCCATCTCTGTGCTTTTATTTTTCTCTTGAGCCTATATCTTGAATACCTACTCTGTTTAAAAAACTACTAGATGTACATGGAAGTTACTATAAATATAGGTAAATTACAGAGTAATTCTAGTCTTAACATTAAAATGAAATTACTACTGTAATCATTATTCCCAGTGTTATGATTACAGTTATGATTAGTTTTGCTAATCTGAACTGACAGTATGTCCATAATGTGTTGTTCATTCATGGTAAACAGTGATGTGTGAGTTATGATCCTGTTTTTCTCAAAATGGTGGTAGAGGCAGGGAGCTTATATGTTTATTTATATATGAATGAGGATAGGAAGAGATGGGCATATGATCACCGACTGATAGTATTGGATTAGGGAACGAGAAGGGGGTAAACAGAGAACCTTAATTCTTTATGTATCTGTAATCTGTGACTTCTTAGAATGAGCATTTATTTTAAAATTTTTTAAATATCTGATTAAGAAAATTAAGAGAGAGCAGTATAGTGAATTCCAGTGCTAAATAAATACTTAAATGTTATTCTTCAACATTTTACTAGTCTTGGGAGAAAGAGACGGTAGAGCCCCTCAAAACTTTCCGTTGAATTCATGTGAAAACATTATTCACAATGGGGGATTGAAATCTAGTTGATCCTATAGTAAAGTTGAAAAAAATTTTTCTTTAGAAAATTATATACACACACACACACACACAAATAAGATGACTAAAAGTGTTGGAATGGTAGGCCTCTTGAGTATGTTGTGCATGGGAATTTGCTGTCATCACTCACAGCAGCATGTATAAACTCAAGGATCCCATCCATGGCGGTATGCTGCAACTGCCTCTGTACAACCTACAAAATATTTCCTTACATATAGGACAAAGAAAGTAAGAAGATAAAAGATGACTTTTATTTGCCAACATTTGGTTCAGCACAACTTTTCTACCCTGTCTCTCCCCACATTTGCCCTTAGGCTAAAGAGCAGAAAAGTGATTTGGCAAGATGGAACAAGGTATTTACCAGTCTAAAACCTAATGCTATAAAACTAAATGGTACAACTTGAGGCTTGAATAGGTACTGAGCTTTAGGTACCACTGGGTCACTGTTGCTATACATGGTCATTGGAGCTGATTGATAAATCAGGGATCAGTTTCACCCACATTTAGAGGACTGTTTCACTCATTTCTATCTCTAGTAAATGGACGTCAGTAGTAGCAACACCATACTGTGATAGTATCATTTGTGTTGGGAATCAAACTGGGCAATGGAAGAGTGTTTTTGAAGCCGAAATCTATGGAAGAGGATAATAATAAAAGTTATCAATAATGCTTCCAAACTCCAATTGACTCTTTTTTAGCTTTTACATTTACTTAGTTGTTATGCTAACCAACACAGCTTTTTATTGTTGCTGCTGCTGTTGTTTTAAGAAATAAAATTTCTGATTGTTGTTTTCATAAAGTTCCAGCGTCATGTTTCTAATAAAAGAAAATCCACATACTATTTATTCATTCAGAACATATTTATTCAATGCTTATTCTTATATGCATGGTACTGTTTAGAAATTGGGCATACATTAGCAAACTGAACAGGTAAAAAAATTTTGCTTTCATGGAGCTTGTATTCTATGGAGTGAGACAGATAGACAAGTAAATAAAATACGTTAGGGACCTTGGTAAGAAAGTTGCCTCACTGCCCATAGATTTGGTGATTAGGTTTTATGGAATAAGCATAATCTAGGAATCCTGAAGTACCTATAATGACAGATTTAAGCCCAGGTTGAGGGTAATATTACCAGTCCTTTTGGTCACGTTGGCAGATGTTATTTGTGATTTGTGTTTGAGATGGGGTAGAAAAGGGGTTAAGTTCTTTCCAGGAGCCTGTAGATAGAGCCAAAGAGCAATTCACTGACCTGGAAAAGAGGTCCGAAGAAAATATTCAGAATGAAAACACTTCGTTTTTTGTTGAAATAATTTCATGGGACAATTATATATTTTATATAATAATAAAAGCACATAAAGATAGAAAATACACATAAAAGAATAGGAGGCATGGAAATAGTGAGAAGGTCAAAAATATATGTAATTAAGAGTGTCAGAAAGACTAGAGGGAGAATGGGAAAGGTGCAGTGTTTAAAAACATAGTGGCTAAGAGCCTTCCAGAATTAACAAAACATACCAAAGTATGGAGTCAAGAAGTCTCATGAACCCCAAACAAAATAAAGATAGATATTTAGGGACTTGATGATAACACTGCTGGAAACAAAAGACAAAGAAAAAAAATTTGAAAACAGCCAAAGTGGATTAAAAAACAGGCTACTTTCAAAGAAGCAACAATTAGAATGAAGCCCAACTTTTCAATAGAAATACTGAAGCCAGTAGTTGAATCATATTTTGATAGTCCTAAATGAAAATAATTTCCATCCTTGCATTATACCTAGCAATAATATCCTTCAAGAATAAAAGTGGTGGAATTTCCAGGATGACAGTAATCTGTCAAATTTTATTTAATAGTTGACTTATGGTTTATCCATTGTGCTGTATGCAACTTTTTTCTCAAGCTATATATATACTTAATTCTAGTTAATAACATGCATGACATAGTCTAAATAGTAATATCTGCAACTTACTGAGAAATGCATCAAAAATATAAGATGGATTGATGGTGAATGATAGATATGTGATAAATACAACCAAATGCTAATTTTGGAGTTTAGGTGGTGGATATATAGGTGGTGTTTGTAAAATCCTTTAAGCTTTTCCATATATTTAAATTTTTCTTCAAAAATGTTGGGAAAAAACATGAAGCTAAAAATTGTTCAAACAAAAACTAAGAAAATTTGTTACCAGAGAATATCACACCAAAGGATAGTAAAGGATGTTAAGGCAGAAGGAAATTATACCGGATAGAATATCAGAGATGTAGGAAAAATCAATGAGAAATGAAAGGAGTAACCATAAGAAAATATAAGCAGATATTAACTCTATGTAACAATAACATAATGTTTCTTGGAGTTTAAAATATACATAGAATTAAATAAAAAGCAGTGCACATAACTAAGAGTGTTAGGGAAGTGGAGTTAAATGGTTAATCTTTGCATTGTATATTAAAAAAGGCAAATGTTGGCATTAATAATAAACCTCATAAATGAAGATAACATGTCATAAATTCTAGAATAATCACTAAAGTAATATAAATGAGTATAATATAATCTAATGAAGAAGGGAAAAATTGAATAATGAAAAATAATTTTTAAAAGGCAGTAGAAAGAAAGGCAAAACAATAAAGTAAAATAAGGATAGAACAACTAGCAGAAGCAAATGATGGGATAAGATTATATATTTAAGTGCAAATATATAAATAATTACATTAAATATAAATGCATCACTGTTTCACTTAAGAGACAGAAAATATTAGTTTGAATAGAAGGCAAACCCAAAATCTATACTGTTTGAAAAAGACACCACTAAAAATAAGGGCACAGAAAGAATGAAAGTAGGGGAAACATGTGCCATGCAAAAGCTAGGCAAAAGAGAGTTTATGTAGATGTCTTTTAATAAAAGACAAAATGAATGAAAAGCATTATTGTAAAGTACATGGCAATATGTTAAAAGGCATAGTTCTCCAGGAAGATGTAACAATTCTTAATTTGTTACATCTAATTAATTCTTAATTTCTGTGTGTCTGTGTGTATATATGTATACACACACACACATATATATATTGTGTATATATATATCAATCTATTCTGTGTGTATATATATATTTATATATATCAATCTTTGTTTTTATATGTATCAATCTTTGTTATATATTTTAAGATGGTGTGTATATATATATATATATATATGAGATTTTTTATGACAAATTTGTAGTCATAATTCAATGCCTCAAGTATTGATATTTGAAAACAGACAGAATCATCAAGGACATAGAAAATTAAAATAACACAATTAGCAAACTTGACCCAACAAACATAGAAACACAATATCCAACAATTGCATACACATATTCTTTTCAAGCAAAGTAGAAATTATACCAAAATTAGTTATACTGAGGGCCATAGTACAAGTCTACAAATGTCAAAGGAATGAAATTATACAGGGAATGTTATCTTACAATAAGATTATGCTAAAACCTAGTAATAAAAATGATGGCTAGAAAGAAATACACTAGTAAGATAGCAGAGTGGGACATCACCAACCCCATTTCCCCATGGGGACAAAAATATATCCTCCAAAGAGCCTTTATGAGAACTCTAGAAACCAATTAAGTCACTATACCTTAAACATGCTCAGAGTCAAAGACAACCACATTGAAATGTGTAAGAAAAGCCATTTTGTGTCACCTGTGATGCTCCCTCCTCTAGTACAACACAACTGAGTGTGATCAAAAATATCATAGCTTCTCCCTTGGGAGGAAAGAAGAGTGGAATGTTAAAGGTACATTCCAACTCTTTGGGGCAGTGACTAAAGGGGCTGGTTTCTGTCTCATCAGACTTGGAGTGCAGACAGGATCCTGGCGTACTTTGGATGCCTACAAGTTACAAAGAGCAAAAGAGAGTTTAGAAGTTTATTACAATGCCAGAAAACTGACAATAAAGATTCAGGCCAGCAGAGCTTTTCACATTTGGGGGAAAGAGACTAACTCATGGTTTCTCCCACAGGAGGGAAAGAAAAGTGTATCTAGTATTCCAGAATTTCAGAGGGCTACCCAAATGTCTGGTTACTGTCTCTCCTAATTTGGCATGACAGAACTGGCATATTTTGGATTCCTGATGACTACAGAGAACAGAAAAGAAAGCTCAGTGGCTTTTAATGGTTCCAGAGAACCTGTAGCACTGCAGACACTCTACAGAGCAAGAGATCACAAGCTTCTGAAAAGGAAACTGGCAAACCTCTCTCTTTGCAAAATTACACGTACAAACCCAGGGAAGACATCCCCAGAAAAGGTTTAAGAGGACCCAAAGTTTCTAACTGGGTTGACTGGTGAAGGTCTTCTCCTGTGTGAAGCCACTTTATGATGACTGGAAGATACAGTTACTTTTTCAAATGAGAAAAAAGTGTAAAAGATAAGACACATGAAGAAACAGAGAAATACGACCAATCAGAGGCCCAAAATAGATCTTCAGAAACAGGCCCTAAAGAAATGAAAATCTATTAGTATGAATTACTTGACAAAGAATTCAAAGTAATCATAAAGCTCAGTATGCTATAAGACAACATAAACAACTAAATGAAATCTGGAAAATGATGCATAAACAAAATGAAAAAATCAATAAAGAGATAGAAACTGTGAAAAACAGAAAGTCTAGAACCAAAGAATATAATAACTGAACCAAAAAATTCAATGGAGAGGTTCAGCAGCAGACTTGATCAAGCAGAAGAAGGAATCGGGAAACTTGAAGTCAGGTCATTTTAATTTTTTTAGTCAGAATAATAAAATAAGTGTGGCAGGGGGAGAACAGTGAAGAAAACCTAGAACACTTACAGGACATGATCAAGCAGACCAATCTATACAGTATGAAAGTACAAGAAGGATAAGAGAAGGGGAAAAAAGAGAGGTTATTTAAAGAAATAATAGCTGAATCCAACAACATGTCAAAAAGATAATCCACCATGATCAAGGGGGTTTCACACCAGGAACACTGTGATGGTTTAACATACACAAGTCAATAACTGTGATACACCAGATAAATAGCATTAAGAACAAAAGTCATCAGATCACTTCAATAGATGCAGAAAAAGCCTTCAACAAAATCTGGCATCACTTTATGATTAAAACTCTCAGCAAAATAGGCATACAAGGGGCATATGTTAATGTAATAAAAGCCATCTATGACAAACCCACAGCAAACATATCATAAGACCTAACACCATAAAAACTCTAGAAGAAAATCTAGGCAAAACCATTCAGGACATAGGCGTAGGCAAGGATTTCATGACCAAAACACCAAAAGCATTGGCAACAAAAGCCAAAATAGACAAATGGGACCTAATCAAACTCCCCATTTGCACAGCACCTTCTGCACAGTGAAAGAAACAGTCATTAGAGTGAATCGGCAACCAACACAATGGGAAAAAATTTTTGCAGTCTACCCATCTGACAAAGGGCTGATATCCAGAATTTACAAAAAGCTAAAACAGATTTACAAGAAAAAAAGCAAACAAGCCCATTCAAAAGTGGGCAAAGGATATGAACACTTTACAAAAGAAGACATACATGAGGCCAACAAACATACAAAAAAATGCTCATCATCACTGGTCATTAGAGAAATGCAAATCAAAACTACATTGAGATACCATCTCACGCCAGTTAGAATGGCGATCATTAAAAAATCTGGAGACAACAGGTGCTGGAGAGGATGTGGAGAAATAGGAACACTTTTACACTGTTGGTGGGAGTGTAAATTAGTTCAACCATTGTGGAAGACAGTGTGGCAATTCCTAAAGGACCTAGAAATAGAAATTCCATTTGACCCAGCAATCCCATTACTGGGTATATATCCAAAGGATTATAAATCGTTCTACTGTAAGGACACATGCACACGAATGTTCATTGCAGCACAGTTTACAATAGCAAAGACCTGGAACCAACCCAAATGCCCATCGATGATAGACTGGACAGGGAAAATGTGGCACATGTACACCATGGAATATTATGCAGCCATCAAAAACGATGAGTTTGTGTCCTATATAGGGACATGGATGAACCTGGAAACCATCATTCTCAGCAAACTGACACAAGAACAGAAAATCAAACACCGCATGTTCTCACTCATAGGCAGGTGTTGAACAATGAGAACACATGGACACAGGAAGGGGAGCACTACACACTGGGGTCTGTTGAGAGGAAAAAAAGGGAGGGCAGCAGGGGGTGGGGAGTTGGGGAGAGAGAGAGCCTGGGGAGAAATGCCAGATATTGGTGATGGGGAGGAAGGCAGCAAATCACATGGCCACATGTGTACCTATGCAACAATCTTGCATGTTCTTCACATGTACCCCAAAACCTAAAATGCAATAAAAAATAAAATGAAAATCTTCCTCAAAATACCACCATCATTCTTCACAGAATCAGAAAAGACAATTCTAAAATTTATATGGAGCCAAAAAAGAGCCCACATAGTCAAAGCAAGGTTAAACAAAAAGAACAAATCTGGAGACATCACACTACCTGATTTCAAACTATAATATAAGACCATAGTCAACAAAACAGCATGGCACTGGTATAAAAATAGGCACATAGACCAATAAAACAGAATAGAGAACCCAGAAATAAACCCAAATAGTTAATAGCCAACTGATCTTTGACAAAGCAAACAAAAACATAAAGTGAGGAAAGGACACCCTAATCAACAAATGGTGCTGGGATAATTGGCTAGCCACATGTAGGAGAATGAAACTGGATCCTTATCTCTCACCTTACACAAAAATCAACTCAAGATAGATTAAGGACTGAAACCTAAGACCTGAAACTATAAAAATTCTAGAAGATAACATTGGAAAAACTCTTCTAGACATTGGCTTAGGCAAGGATTTTATGACCAAGAACCCAAAAGCAAATGCAATAAGAACTAACATAAATGGCTGGGACCTAATTAAACTAAAGAGCTTTTGCATTGCAAAAGGAACAGTCAGCAAAGTAAACAGACAACCCACAGAGTGGGAGAAAATCTTTACAATCTATACATCTGACAAAGGACTAATATCCAGAATTTACAACAAACTCAAATCAGTAAGAAAATAAACAATCTCATCAATAAGAGGGCTAAGTACATGAATAGACAATTCTCAAGATATACAAATGACCAACAAAAATATGAAAAAATGCTCAACAACACTAATGATCAAGGAAATGCAAATCAAAACCACAGTGCAATACCACCTCACTCCTGCAAGAATGGCCATAATAAAAAAATTAAAAAACAGTAGTTGCTGGTGTGGATGTGGTGAACAGGAAACACTTTTACCCTCCTGATGGGGATGTAAAACTAGTGCTGCCACTGTGGAAAACAGTGTGGAGATTCCTTAAAGAACTAAAAGTAGAACTGTCATTTGATCCAGCTATCCCACTACTGGGTATCTATCCAGAGAAAAATAAGTCATTATTCCAAAAAGATACACGCACAAGCATGTTTATAGCAGCACAATTCACAGTTGCTGAATTGTGGAACCAACCCAAATGCCCATACCTGGTGCCAAATCGTGGAACCAACCTAAATGCCCATCAATCAATGAGTGGATAAAGAAACTGTGGTATATATATATGATATACGTGTATATATATATATATATATATATATATACATTTCTATGTGTGTGTGTGTGTGTGTAATACTATGCAGCCATAAAAAGGAATGAATTAACAGCATTTTCAATGACCTAGATGAGATTAGAGACTATTATTCTAAGTGAAGTAACTCAGGAATGGAAAATCAAACATCATATATTCTCACTGATATGTGGGAGCTAAGCTATGAGGATGCAAAACAGTAAGAATGATACAGTGGACCTTGCGGAATTCAGTGGAAGAGTGAGAGGGAGGCAAGAGACAGAAGACTACAAATTGGGTGCATGTATACTGTTCAGGTGATGGTTGCACCCCACATCTCACAAATCACCACTGAAGAACTTACTCATATAACCAGATACCACCTATACCCCAATAACTTATGGGAAAAAAAACAGACACAATTATGCGGAACAAAGAATCAGTGAAAAAAATTATTTGAATTAGCCAATTAGATGAACAAAATGAAAAAAGAAAGGAAAATAGTTAAAACAGCATACAAAATTTATAAATCTGTGCAACCTATGGAGCAGCAGAAGGAGAAGAGAAAAATGTCAGAAATATTACTTAAAGACATAACAGTGGCTCACTCCTGTAATCTCAGCATTTTGGGAGACCAGGGTTGGCAGATCACTTGAAGTCAAGAGTTTGAGACCAGCCTGGCCAATACAGTGAAACACCATCTCTACTAAAAATGCAAAAATAGCTGGGTGTGGTGGTGGGCACCTGTAATCCCCACTACTTGGGAGACTGAGGCATGAGAATCACTGTAACCCAGGAAACAGAGGTTTCAGTGAGTTGAGATAATGCCACTGCCCTCCACCCTGGGTGACAGAGTAAGACCCTATGTCAAAAAAGGAAAAAAAAGGACATAATGGCTTTAAACTTGCCAAATCAAGGGAGCGAAATTGTATTAGTTTCACCTTGCTGTAAAGGACTGCCCAAGACTGGGTAATGTATAAAGGAAAGAAGTTCAATTAACTGACAGTTCTGCATGGCTGGTGAGGCCTCAGGAAACTTACAATCATGGCAGAAGGGGAAGCAAACATGTCATTCTTACATAACAGCAGGAAGAAGTGCCAAGCAGGGGAAATGCCCCTTATAAAATCATCAAATCTCATGAGAACTCACTATAACAAGAACAGCAGCATCAGGGTACTCTCCCCACAATTCATTTAGTTCCCACTGGGTCCCTCCCATGACATGAGGATTATGACAACTACTATTCAAGATTAGATTTGGGTGAGGACACAGCCAGACCACCCTGGCCCCTCCCAGATCTCATGTACTCACATTTCAGAACACAATCATGCCTTATGAACAGTCCCTCAAAGCCTTAACTCATTCCAGCATTAACCCAAAAGTCCAAGTCCAAAGTCTCATCTGAGACAAGGCAATTCCCTTTTGTGTATGAGCCAGTAAAATCAAAACCAAATTAGCTACTTCCTAGATACAATGGAGGTACAGGCATTTTGTAAATACACCCATTCCAAATGGGAGAAACTGACCAAAAGAAAGGGGCTAAAGGCCTTATACAAGTCCAGAATCCAGTGGGGCAGTTAAATCTGAAAGGTCCAAACTGATATCTTTTGACTCCATGTCTCACATCCAGGTCATGCTGATGCATGAAGTGGGTTCCCAGGGCCTTGGGAGGCTATACCTCTATGGCTTTGCAATGTACAGCCCCTTCCAGGCTGCTTTCACAGGCCAGTGTTGAGTGTCTGTGGCTTTTCGAGGTGCACAGTGCAATCTCTTGGTGTACCTACCATTCTGGGGTCTGGAGGAAAGTGGCCCTCTTCTCTCAGCTTCACTAGGCAGTGCCCCAGTGGGAACTCTGTGTGGGGGCTCTAACGCCACATTTCCCTTCTGCACTGCCCTAGCAGAAGTTCTCCATGAGGACTCCGTCCCTGTAGCAAACTTCTGCCTGGACATCCAGGTATTTGCATACATCCTCTGAAATCTAGGTGGAGGTATCCAAACCTCAATTCTTGACTTCTGTGCACCCACAGGCTCAACACCACATGGAAGCTGCCAAAGTTTAGGGCTTCCACTCTCTGAAGCCACAGCCCTAGCTGTACTTTGGCCTGTTTTAGCAACAGCTGGAGCAGCTGGGACACAGGGCACCAAGGTCCTAGGCTGCAAACAGCAGAGGGTCCCTGGGCCCAGCCCATGAAACCATTTTTCCCTCTTATGCCTCCAGGCTTATGATGGGAAGGGCTGACATGAAGGTTTCTGATATGTCCTGGAGACATTTTCCCCATCATTTTGCTGAATAAAATTCAGCTCCTTGTTGCATATGCGAATTTCTGCAGCAGGCTTTAATTTCTTCTCAGAAAACAAGTTTTTTCTTTCTGTCATGTCAGCCTGCAAATTTTGCAAATTTTTATGCTTGCTTCCCTTTTACACATGTTCCAATTCCAAACCATATCTTTGTGAATACATAAAACTGAATGCTTTTAACGGCACCTAAGACACCTCTTGAACTCTTTGCTGCTTAGACATTTCTTCTGCCAGAAAGACTAAATTATCTCTCTCAAGTTCAAAATTCCATATAGATCTCTCAGGGGCAAAATGCTGCCAGTCTCCTTGCTAAAATATAGCAAGGGTCACTTTTCTTCCAATTCCCAACAAATTCATCATCTCCATCAGACACCACTTCAGACTGGACTTCATTGTTCATATCACTATCAGCATTTTGGTTGAAGCCATTTAACAAGTTTCTGAGAAGTTCCAAACTTTCCCACATCTTCTTACCTTCTTCTGAGCCCTCCAAACTGTTCCAGCCTCTGCCTGTTACGCAGTTCCAAAGTCATTTCCACATTTTCATGTACCTTTACAGCGGCGCCCTACTACCTAGTACCAATTTACTGTATTAGTCCATTCTCATGCTGTTATAAAGGACTGCCTGAGACTGAAGAAAGAGGTTTAATTGACTTATAGTTCTGCATGGCTGGGGTGGCTTAAGGAAACTTACAATCATGATGGAAGTGGAAACAAATATGTCCTTCTTCACATGATGTCAGGAAAGAGAAGTGCTGAGCAAAAGGGAGAAAAACCCCTTATAAAATCACCAGATCTCATGACAACTCACTATCATGAGAACAGCAGCATGGGAGTAACTGCCCCTACAATTCACTTCCCTCCCACTGGGTCCCTCCCACAACATGTGGGGATTATGGGAGCTACAATTAAAGATAAGATTTTGATGGGACACAGCCAAACCATATCAGAAGTGATGTTATTCATAAAGCGACGTTATTCAGTGGTTCCTAAATAGATTGAACCCAAATACTCTACCCTGAGAGAGTTATAATCAATCAAATTGTTAAAAGTCAAAGTGAATTTTTGAAGCAGCAAGATAAAAGCAAATTGCCACATACAAGGGAGTCTCTACAAGAATGCCCGTAGATTTCTCAGCAGAAACTTTGCAAGAAAGGGTAAGACAATCTTCAAAGTACTAAAAAAGACTAGATGTCAAGGTGGCTGATTAGAAGCAGCTACTGAGATAAACTAACGAGCAAACACTAACTGGTAACTGGATCATCCAGGAGGACATTTTGGAATTCATCAAGGAGGCAACACCACCCATAGAGAGCAAAAAGGAGCAAGACAGGACTGACCCACTAGGATTGGTGCAGAATGCCAAGGGAGACCCTCCACTGCAGGGAAATTGTGAGTGAACCAGAGCCCCCAGGGACTCACACTTTTGCCATGGACTTTGCATTCCTAAGCACAGGAGATTCTCCCAACCACCTTTGTCAGGGGCCTCCAAACTAACATGGAGAGCTGCATGGAGTCTGGGGAGAGCTACCTCCCAGGCACACATGGAACCCCAAGGGCCTTGGATCCCTGAGCACCCTGGTGCCAGTTGCTGTAGTTCTACCAACAAGGGAGGTCAGGCTCTCTTGCACAGTCCCAGGATAGGGACCACATCAACAGTGCTGAGGTACAGATAGACTGGAGGCCTCATTCCCAATACACCTTGCATGACAAAGTCCACTGGCCTGGGACCTCAGTGTAGCCAGCCCACCCCTGCCTGAGCACTCAGGCCAGTAGCATTTCTCTGGGACAGAGCTCTCAGAGTTAGCTGAAAGGCCTGCCCCTTTTGCCACTACTTCAGCCCCTGCCCACTGCCTTTATGCTGGAGAGGAAGCAAAGAGCCCAAGAACTATTGTGGCTATTCAGTATCCTGCAGCTGACTTACAGGAAAGCAGCCAGACTATTTTCCATGCAAGTCCCTACTCCTACTAATTTTCACTAGGCAGGTTCATCCAGTCTGGGCCCCCAGCACAACTGCTTTGCCCCTGCCTGATACTTCAATTGGTGGCAACTCTGCATTTTTCTGGGGAGGAAATTCCAGACACAATCTGCAGGCTCTCTGCCATTGCCACTGCAGTGGTACCACCCTTGCTGCCCTCATGCTAGAGAAAAAATGAAGACCCTGATTTCATTGCTGGTATTTCCAGCATGCCATACTGCCATATAGAGAGGAGTTCAGTCTCTCTTCTGTGAGCCCCCAACTCCCTGCTCTTCACCAGGCAGTGCCCCTGGATTGAGCCCACAGTTCAGCCACCCTACCCCCAGCTGAACTTTCCCAATGGCAGCAGATCTGTGTCTGGCTGGGGTGGAGTTCTGAGGCAACTGAGAGCCACTTTGTACTGCTGCTGCTGCTATACAGCCCTTGGGCTAAGGAAGGAACAAAGAACCTGAATGCTTTACTCACCTCTAGCACACCACAGCCACCATACAGAGAGGAGTCTAGTCTCTCTTTCCTGTAAGCCCCATCCCCTTCACCAGGCAGCCCCAGGCTTGGGCCCCCAGCACAGTTGCCCCACCCTTAGCTGAGCTTTCTTATTCGCAGCGGATCTGTTTCCCTGGGGTGGAGCTCACAGAGGCAACTGAGAGCTGTACTGCCACTGCTGTGAAGCAACACCTACCCTTGCTGTCACTATGCTGGAGAAGGAATAAAGAGCCTGAGTGCTTTACTTGCATCTCCAGCACACAGAAGCCACCATACAAAGAAGAGGCCAGACTGTCAACCACACACTCAGCCATAAAGCAGTTCTTAACAAATTCAAAAATACTGAATTCATACCACTACTTTTGGCTCACAGTGCAATACAAACAAAAATTAGTACTAAGAAAATTACTCAAAACTGTACAATTACATGGAAATTATAAACAATGTGCTCCTGAATGACTTTTGGGTAAACAATAAAATTAAGACAGAAATCAAGAAAGTCTGTGAAACTAATAAAAACAAAGATACAACATGCCAGACTCTCTGGGACACCACTAAAGTATTGTTAAGAGGAAAGGAGGAATTATAGAGCTAAATGCCCTCACCAAAAAGTTAGAAAGATTCAATTTAGCAACCTGACTTCACACATAGAGGAACTAGAAAAGCAAGAGTAAACCAACCCCAAAGCTAGCAGAAGATAAGAAATCAGAGCTGAACTGAGTAAAATGGAGATGAGAGAAACTGTACAAAAGAACAATAAAACCAAGTTTGTTTAAAGAATAAATATGATTGATATACTGCTAGCTAAACTAATGAAGGAAAAAAGACAATCCAAATAAACACAATCAGAAATGACAAAAGGGGGACACTACCACTGATCCTACAGAAATAGAAAAAACCCTCAGAGACTTACAAACACATCTATGCACACAAACTAGAAAACCTAGATAAAATGAATATATTCCTGGAAACAGACAACCTCCCAAGATTAAACCCAGAAGGAAAGGAATCCCTGACAGACCAGTAACAACTTCTGAAATTGAGGCAGTAATTTAAAAATCTTCCAGGTGGAAAAAGCCCTAAACCAAATGGATTCACAGCTACACTCTACCAGATGTATAAGGAAGAGCTGGTAACAATCCTGGAACTATTCCAAAAATATCAAGGAAGGAGTACTCCTCTCTAACCAATTCCATGAGGCCAGTATCATTCTGATACCAAATCCTTCCAGAGACACAGAAAACAAAGCACTCTTGAGGCCAATATCCCAGATGAACATAGATGTAAAAATATTCAACAAAATACTAGCAAACCAAATCCTTCAGTACATCAAAAAGCTAATCCACCATGATCAAGTAGGCTTTATTCCTGAGAAGCAAGGTTGATTCAACATACACAAATCAATAAATGTGATTTATTTAATAAGCATTACTATAAACAAAAATCACATGATTATCTCAGTAGACACAAAAAAAACTTAATATCCAGTATCCTTTCATGTTAAAAACCGTCAACAAACCAGCTATCAAATGTACATAGATGAAAATAATAAGAGCCACCTATGACGAACCCACATACAACATCATATTGAATGGGCAAAAACTGAAAGTGTTCCTCCTGAGAACCAAAACAAGACAAGGATGCCCACTTTTATCACTCCTATTTAACATACTACTGAAAATTATGTCCAGAGCAGT
Organism: Plecturocebus donacophilus; assembly: GCA_004027715.1. Lineage (NCBI taxonomy): Eukaryota > Metazoa > Chordata > Mammalia > Primates > Pitheciidae > Plecturocebus > Plecturocebus donacophilus. The sequence continues at coordinate 16,143 of PVKP010019795.1, read as the reverse complement.
CAGGCAAGATAAAGAAATAAAAGGCATTCAGATAAGAGAGGAAGTCAAACCATCTCTCTTTGCAAATGATAGGATTCTATACCAGGAAAACCCCATAATTTCTGTCCAAAGTCTTCTAGATCTGATAAACCACTTCAGCAAAGTTTCAGAATACAAAATTAATATATAAAAATTAGTAGCATTTCCATATACAAATAACAGTCATGCTGAGAGCCAAATCATGAACACAATTTTATTTGCAATAGCCAGAAACAAAACAAACAACAAAAAAGCTAGGAATACAACTAACCAGGGAGACAAAAGATCTCTACAACTGGAATTACAAAACAGTGCTGAAAAAAGTCAGAAATGACATAATCAAATGGAAAAACATTCCAGGCTCGTGGATAGGAAGATTTACTATTTTTTAAATGGTCATGTCACCCAAGGCAATTTACAAATTCAATGTTGCCTATCAAACTACCAACAAAATTTTACATCAGATTAGGAAAAAAAAGTTCTAAAATTCATCTGTAAACAAAAAAGGATCCAAATAGCAAAAGCAAATCTAAACAAAAAGAACAAAGCTGGAGATATTATGCTACCCTACTTCAAACTATGCTACAAAGCTCCAGTAACTAAAACAGCATGGAATTGGGGCAAAACCAGATATATCAATGGTACTGTTTAGAAAATGCAGAAATAATGCCACACACCTAAAACGATCTGATCTTTGACAAAGCCAACAATAATAAGTAATGGGGAAAGGACACCCTATTTAATAAGTTGTGTTAGAAAAACTGGCTAGCCATATGCAGAAGATTGAAACTGGACCCCTACTTTCACCATATACAAAAATCAAATCAAGATGGATTGAATACTTAAATATAAAACTTAAAACTATAAAAGCCCCTTAAGAAAACCTAAGAAATATTATTCTTCAAGACTTCATAAAAAATATTCCAAAAGCAATTGCAATGAAAAGAAAAATTGTTAAGTAGGACCCAATTAAACTAAAGAGCTTTTTGCACAGAAAAAAAAAAAAAAAAAAAAAAAAAAAAAAAAAAAAAAAAAAAAAAAAAAAAAAAAAAAAAAAAAAAAAAAAAAAAAAAAAAAAAAAAAAAAAAAAAAAAAAAAAAAAAAAAAAAAAAAAAAAAAAAAAAAAAAAAAAAAAAAAAAAAAAAAAAACTATCAACAGAGTAAATAGACAACCTTCAGTGAGAGAAAAATTTTATAAACTATACATCCAACAAAAGTCTAATTTCCAGAATCTATAAGGAACTTAAACAAATTTACAAGCAAAAAACAAACAATCCCATTAAAAAATGGGCAAAATACATGAACAGACATTTTTCAAAAGAAGACGTACATGCTGCCAACAAGCATATGACAAAATGCTCAATATTACTAATCATTAGGGAAATGCAAATCAAAACCACAATGAGATATGATCTCACAACAGTCAGAATGAGTAATATTATAAAGAAAAAAAAAATAGATGTGGTGAAGTAGTAGAGAAAAGGGAATGGTTATATGCTATTGGTGAAAAGGTAAATTAGTTCAGCCACTATGAAAAGCAATCTGGAGATTTCTCGAAGACCTTAAAATAGAACTACCATTAACCTAACAATCTTCTTACTGGGTATATACCCAAAGGAATACAAATCAGTCTACCATAAATACATATGCATGTGTATCTTCATTGAAGTACTATTCTTAATGGCAAAGATATAGAATCAACCCAGATGGGGGACTGTATTAAGAAAATGTGGTACATATACACCATGGAATACTGTGCAGCCAAATAAAAAAATGAACATGGATGAAGCTGGAGGCCATATCCTAAGCAAATTAATGCAGAAAACAAAATACCACATGTTCTCACTTGTAAATGGCAGCTAAACATTGAGTACACATGTACATAAAGAAGGCAACAATAGACACCAAGGCCTATGGAAGGTGGGAGGGAGGTGAGGATTGAAAAACTTATCCTTTGGCTATTATGCCAATTAAGTGAGTGACAAAATTATCTGTATACCAAACCCTCACCACACACACTTAACCCATGTAACAAGTTGAAAAGAAAAAAAATACTCAAAACGGTCAACCAAGAACATTTTACCCAGCAAAACTATTCTTTAAGAATGAAGAAAAGATAAAAACTTGCTCAGACAAAAATGGAATGAGTTCATTACCACTAGGACTGCCCTTATAAGAGGTATTAAAGGACTTTTAAAGTTGAAACAAAAAAAAGCTAAGCAATAACATAGATGCATATGAAAATATAAATTATAGGATGAAAGCTTAACATAAAGACAAACTCAAAAAATTGTAATACTGTAATGGTGTACCTAAATAACATTTAATACTTATTATAAATTAGAAAACAGAAGTAGTCAGAATAATTATATCCACAAATATTTGTCTATTTAAGCACAATATAGAAGTAGTATCTTCTATATTGTAGAAGTAGTATCTGTCTGGGTGAGGTGGCTTACAGCTATAATGCCAGCACTTTGGAAGGCTCAGATGGGAGGATTGCTTGAGTCCAGGAGTTTGAGACCAGTATGGGCAACATAGGGAGATCACATCTCTATTAATATTTTTTAATTAGCCAAGCATGGTGATGAGCACCTGTGGTCCTAGCTACTCAGGAAGCTACATTGGGAGGATCCCTTGATCCCAGGAGTTCAGGGCTGCAGTGAGCCATAATGGCACCACTGCACTCCAGCCTGGGTGACAGAGTGACACCCTGTCTCTAAAAAAAAAGTAAAATCTGACATCAATTACATAAAATGTGTATTGGGAAGGAGTAAAGTATAGAGTAATTTGTGTAATTTAAGAGAAGAAGTTATTAGCTTAAAACAGACTGATATAACCATAAAATATTTTATGTGATCTCCATGGTAACCACAAAAATAATGTACAGTGGATACAAAAAAGATAGAAAATAATAAAAGCACATCACCACAAAAATCATTAAATCACAAAGTCAAAATGAAAAGAAGAGAGGGGCAAGAGAACAAAACAGAAAGAAAAAAATTAACCAAATGGCAAGAGTAAGTCCTAACCTATCAGTAATTATTTTAAATATAAATGGACTAGTTTCGCAAATCAAAATATACAGTGACTAAATGGAAAAATGAAAAACAAAAATAAAACAACAGAATCCAACTATATGCTATGTATGGGAGGCTCAAAACTTTAACAACACACATAGACTGAAAATGAAAGGATAGGAAATAAATGTCATGCAAATGGTAACCAGATGAGAGCAGGGGTTGCTATACCAGTCAAAATAAACTTTAAGTTAAAAAACTGTCACAAGAGGCAAAGAAGGACATATAAGACTTTCAAAAGTAAGTTCACCAGAAAGATGTAATTTTATATATATTAGGTGAGCAGAGCAGCCAAATATATGAAGCCATCATAAAAAGAGAATTGAAAGAATTGGAGGGAGAATTAAATAGTAACACAATAGTGATAGAGATTTTAATAATCCAGTTTCAATAATGAATAGATCAACCAGAGAAAAGATGAAGAAAGAAACAGAAGATGTGAACAGCACTATAGACAAAATGGTTTTTATAGACAAATGCAGAACATTCCACCCAACAGCAGCAGAATACACATTCTTCTAAAATGTACACAGAATGTTTTTAAAGATTACATGTTAGGCCACAAAACAGGTCTTAACAAATTTAAGAAAACTTAAATTATACCATCTATCTTCTCTAACCGCAGTGGAGTGAAACTATAAATCAATACCAAAAGGAACACTGGAAAATTCCTAAATATGTGTAAATTAACACATTTTTGAATGGTGAATGAGTCAAAGAAGAAATTACAAGTGAAATAAGAAAAATCTTAGGTCAAATGAAAATGAAAACAGAACATAGCAAAACTTATGGGATGCAGCAAAAGCAGTTCTAAGAGGGAAATTTATGGTAGTAAATGCCTACATTTAAAAAAGAAAAGATGTCAAATTAAAAAATCTAACATTACATCTCAAAAGAACTACAGAAGTAAGAATGAACTAAACTCAAAGTTAGTAGAAGGAAGAAAATAAATATTAGAGCAGAAAGTAATGAAACAGATTAAAAACAATTTTAAAAATCAACAAATCTAAGTTTTTTGAAAAGATCAATAAAAGCAACAAACTCTTAGCTAGACTAAGAAAAAAAGAAACCAGACTCATAAAAAAAGTCAGAATTGAAAGGGGACATTGCAACTGATGACACAGAAATACAAATGATCATAAGAGATTTCTATAAACAACTATGTAGTAACAAAATTTGAACCAATGAATAAATTCCTAGAAATTTAGCAAACTTGACTCGTGAAGAAATAAAAATTCTTTGCAGACCAATAACCAGAAAGGAAACATAGTCTGTAATCAAAAACCTCCCAACAAAGAAAAGCTTAGGACCAATGACTTCACTGAAGAATTCTTCCAACCATCCGAAGAAGAACTAACAAAAATCCTTCTCAAACTCTTGCAAAAAATTTAGAACAAACCTCGAAACCATTTCAGAAGTCCAGCATTATCCTGATACCAAAATCAGGCAGAAACTTTATAAAACAAAAACTACAAACCAATATCCCTGATGAATGTTGATGCAAAAATCTTCAGCACAACACTAGCATACTTAATTCAACAACACATTAAGAGTTACACACCATGAACAAGTAGAATTACTTTTACAATGCTAGCAGATGGTTCAATATATGAAAATCAAATTAAGACACCACATTAAGCACCACATTAACAGAGTGATGGACAAAAACCACATTGTCAGGCCAGGGGCAGTGGCTCATGCCTTTACTCCCAGCACTTTGGAAGTTCGAGGTGGGCAGATAACTTGAGGTCAGGAGTTCAAGACCAGGTTGACCAACATGGCAAAACCCCATCTCTATTAAAAACAACAAAAATTAGCCAGGTGTGGTGGCATGCACTGGTAATCTCGGCTACTACAGTGGCTGAGGCACAAGATTCACATGAACCCAGGAGGCAGAGGTTGCAATGAGCCAAGATCACTCAGCTGCACTCCAGCCTGTGTGACAGAGGAAGACCCTGTCTCAGAAAAACAAAACAAAGCAAAAACAAAAATATACATTGTCATCTCAATTGATACCAAGGATAAAATTTGACAAAATTTAATACCTTTTCATGATGAAACTACTAAACAAACTAGAAGTAATAGGAAATTACCTCAGTATAGTAAAGGCCACATATGAAAAGCCTACAGCTTTTATTTTACTCAGTGATGAAAAACTGTTAGGCTCTTCCTCTAAGATCAGTAACCAGGGAAGGATGCCCTTTCTCACCACTTCTATTCAGTGTAGTATTAGAATTCCAGATCAATTAGGCAAGAAAAAGAAATAAAAGGGATCTAAATCAGAAAGGAAGAAGTAAAATTATATCTGTTCACAAATGACATAATCTTATATACAGAAAACCCTAGAGAATGAATACACAAAACGCAAAAACTGTTAAAACTAATAAATGAATTCAGTAAAGTTTCAGGATACAAAATTGACATACAAAAATTAGTTCGATTTCTGAACATTAATAGTAAAATACCTGAAAAGGAAATTATTAAGAAAACAAATATAATTTACAATGGTATCAAAAAGAATAGCTAACTTTTAGATAAAGTTACCCCAGGAGGCAAGACACTTGTACATTGAAAACTCTAAAACATTGCTGAAAAATATTAAGACACAAATAAAGGGAAAGACGTCCCATGATCATGGTTTAAAAGACTGAATATTGTTAAAATATTTGTACTACACAAAGTAATCTACAGATTCCTTGCAATCTCTGTTAAAATTCCAATTTTTTTTCAGAAATAAAAGAGACTATCCTAAAGTTCATTCAAGAAATAAAAACAAAGCTATAGATGTTATACTTCCTGATTTCAAAAACATATTACAAATATACAGTAATCAAAATAGTATGATACTGACATAAAAACAGACCTATAGACCCATGGAACAGAACAAAGAGCCCAGATAAATCTTTATGTATGTGGTCAAATGATTTTCAACAAAGATGTCAAAACTGCACAATGGGAAATTGGGAAAGCTGGATATCCACATGCAAAAGAATGAAGTTGGACCCACCCTTACACCATATACAAAAAGTAATTCAAAATGGATTAAATAGCTAAATGTAAGACCTTAAACTATAAAAGCTCTAGTAGAAAATATTCATGTCATTGGATTTGGCTCTGATTTACTGGATATGACAACGAAAGCACAGACAACACAAAAGCAAACACAGATGAATGGTACTACATCCAACTTTAAAACTTTGGTGCATAAAGGAAATAATCAACAGAATGAAAAGCTTGGGAAACCAAATACAGAAAGTTTTTGCAAACTATATGTAGGTAAAGGGGTTAATATCCAGAATATATCAAGAATTCCTATAACTCAACACCAAAGAAAATAATAATCTAATTTTAAAATGATCAGAGGATTTGAATAGACATTTCTCCAAAGATGAAATACAGTGGCCTACAAACATAAAAACAGGTGCTCAGCATCACGAATCATCAGGGAAATGCAAATCACAACAACAGTGAGGTATTACCTCACACCTACTGGGATGGCCACCAACAGAAACACAGGAAAATAACAAGTGTTCTTGAAGATGAGGAGAAACTGGAAACCTTACACACTTTGGTGAGAACGTAAAATAGTGCAGCCAATATGGAAAATAGTAGGGAGGTTCTTCAACAAATTACAACTACCATATTATACGACAATCCCACTTCTGGATATGTATCTAAAGAACTGAAATCAGATATCAAAGAGATAGTTGGACTCCAAGTTCATTGCAGTATTATTCACAATAGCCAAGATGTGGAAGCAATCCAAATGTCTATCAACAGATGAATGGTTAAAGAAAATATAGTATATCTATACAGTAGAATGTTATTCAGTCTTTTAAAAAAAGAAAAGAAAAAAGGAGGCTGTGTGTGGTGGCCCACACTTCTAATTCCAGCATTTTGGGAGGCCTATGCAGGAAAATCACTTAAGCTCAGGTTTGAGCCAGCCTGAGTAACAAAATGAGACCCCCATCTCTACAAATGAACAAACAGGCAATTCTGTCATATATGACAACATGAATAAACCTTGAGGACATTATGCTAAGTGAAATAATCTAGTCACAAAAAGATAAGTATGGAATGATTCCAATTATATGTCGTATCTATAGTAGAATGGTGTTTGTCAGGGACGTGTAGAAGGGGAAAAGGAGAATTCAGTGAGTTTAGAATTTCAGTTTTGCAAAAAGTTTTAGAAATTTGTTGCACAACAAGATGTCTATAATTAATAGTGCTGTACTGTACACTTAAAAATAGTCAAGATGGTAAATTTTATGCTATAATAATATACCTGAGAGGGGAGGGTAACAAAAACATTTTTTAAGGGTAAATTTTTTTTATGCGTTTTTTACCACAATAAAAAAATAGCTAGAAAATCGTAAAATATGTGGGAATTGAAAGCAATAAATATCTAAATCTATGGAACAAGGAATAAATGTAAAAAGAAATTAATAATCTTTGAATCATAAGGTAAAAAATGTCACATATCAAAATTGTGAAATAATATTAAAGCAGTAGACATTTATAGCCTCAAATGTATATACTGGATAAAGGGAAAGGCTGAAAACCAATGACCTAAGCATTCATCTTAAGACGTTAGATAAACAATAACAATTTAACAATAAGAAACACATAAGGAATTTTTTATTTCCTTAAGAAATAAAATAAGAAATTAAGTAGAATATAAACACAAATAGAAATGTCACCGAAGTCCATGTCCAGTACCTGAAAATGCCTAAACTTCACCAATCTCTGGTAATACTGATTGAAATATAAAGAGAAGAGACAATAATAATCAGAACCAGAAATACTAACGATATCAAGTAATTCCTTCTGATGGTAATACTGCCAACTACTTTCTGCCAATAAACTTAAAAACTTAGGTGAAATGAAAAAATTTCTAAAATACTTCAATATCAAAAAATACAGTAAATCTGAATAGTCCTATATTTATTAAAGAAATTAAATCTATTACTAAATACCTTTACACACTTCCAAGAGTAGATGACTTCACTTATACATTTTCCCAAGCATTTAAGGGGCAAATTGCTGGTTTTATAGACACTTTTCCAGAAAACAGAAGGGAAATTCATTTCATGAGGTCCCTATATAATCTAGATTCTGTTAAGTATAACCAACATTTCTGTTGGGCATGTTTTTGAAAAGATGACTACATGTCTTTTCAATGTTATTCTAAAGTATTGTCAAACAGGGCCACTCAAGGAGTATTTAATTTTCTAGGAGATAAACTTTCATTTCACTTAATATTTACTGATTATAGCCTACACTCTGTGAAGTTACTTATTAATACATGGATTTTGTCTAGTGAGGATGTAAATATTTTCTGTCAAGTAGAAAAGATAACCCCAAAAGTCATAATATTATTGCCCTGTAGGGCATTAATTCATCAATCTTATTCTAGAGTTATTTTGTTACATATGTGTCTTCTCTCACATTGTCTTGGACCAGCTTTACTCAGTGGGTAAGATCAGTCTTTACTGATACTGAATATACATTCGATCTATATTTGCATTAGAGTCATGTTTCTAAGTTTTAAAAATTGGAAATAATAAAATTCGATTATGCCATGAAGAAATAAGAACATGATACATCAGTCTTATTCATGAACATAGATTTTAAAATCCTAAACAAAAAACTATCCAGTGGTATCTGGTGATAATATAACATGAATAATATATCAAAACCAAATTAGGTTATTCTAGGGATGCAAAATTAACTTAACACCTCAAAATTAGTCAATTAACTTACCATATTAACAGAGTAATACAGTCAACCACTCATAATTGTATGTAATAGATAACAACAAACATTATGCTTTGGTGGAAAATGATGAAAGCTTTTCTTTTGAGTTTAGGGACAAGATAAATATGATAGAAATGACCACTTGTATTCAACCAGTGGAATGGGCAAGAAAAATAAATAAATGTATAAATTAGGAAAAGGAAGAAATAAAACTGTCATTATTTGCATTTATGATATAAATAGAAAATGCAAAACAAACCTACAGAGAAGCTCTTAGAATACTGAGATTTGATAAAGTTTCTGGATACAAGGTTAACTTACAAATTAGTTTAATCTGTGTATACCAAGAAACAGAAAGTGAAGGAGACTGCCTTCCACTTTCATGTCAAGTAACTTTGGGCATATTTCCTAACTTCTATTGTCTTAGTTTCCTTGTCTATAATATAAGGATGGTAATACTATATTCTGCTGGTTGTATTTTTTTCATATTTTAACACCTTTGATTAATTGTATTCTACATTTTAATATATATGCCATATTTTTTCCTAGTCAACCATAAAAAACATTTTCCTCCCCAAAATGGCTCTCTTTAATAGTTTACCAAATGCAAAGAGGATTAAAGTCATTTTGGAAATATGATTCCCCACTGTTTTAAAAGTAATTCCTCAGGATTAGGTCCAAAGGTAGTTCAAATTCAGTTTGAGATAGGAACTAGTATTTGCTTACATTTTTGTACATTCTTTAACTGTGGCATAATATATAAATGAATTTTCTACATTCATTGTAACTGAATAAAGTTATTCAGTTGGGCAGAGTATGGACTCCAGTTACCTACTTTTTATTTTGTTTATAATTTAGATCATGGTCCACAAACATGGAAATACAATGTATTATATCATATGCTATTTTATTCTTTTTGTTGATTCAATTCTATATCTGTCATTTGGCCATTTAACTGAATACCTATTGAGAAAATATAAAATCCTTTTGGAATCTAGTATTTTTTGTAACATCCTTTTAAGCCTCTCTTGAATTGTTTCCTTAAAGAATGGGGGATGGTAATTGAGTCTTTCCTCAGAGCTTTTTAAACACAGCTTTCACTTAACAGGAGACTTTCCTTATTCAGATCATATATTTATGTACATTTTGAATTTTTGGTTTAGACTTTCGACCCAAGTCTATAAGCTAAGGGTCAGTTCTATTGTGTATAATGGGGCTTTCAGCTTGAAACAAATATTTTTCTAAAGACAGAGAACATTTTTAAATGGATTTAGGTTCAGCAATTCACATTTTCTCTTTGAACTTAATGTATGTCCTGCCAATCCTTTTTCTTTCCAGTCTGGCTTCTCTTTATCATCAGTGGTAATCTTCTGAAAAAGAAGGACATTTTATAATGAAACATAGACTTGATGTTTCAAACTTATCTTAATTGACTGCTTCAGGTTTAATTACAAGTTGTTTAACCTGCCCTAAACACAGATAACTGTTATTAAACATGAAGAGTAATGAATGCTTATCCAGAGAAAACCTAGATCAATCAGTTTAGTCCCACTGATGTTAGTTGAGTGCCCTCCTATGTGCAAAGCTTCCTGCCTTCCTCATTTTTTTCTCGTAAAATCATATTTCTGTGTGTGAAATAAATGGTAGGTATTGCTTTAAATATCATATTTCCTCATTTTTAATTAGATTTACTTGGGCCTTGTTTGGCATATTTCTACAGTTTCTCTACAAGACTAAATTATAAAGTTGATGAAAGGAGAGATTATTTTTCTCTTATTGACTGCTAACAGTACAGTATATACAATGTCACAGAATCCAACATTTAGTAGGCACTCAATAAATATTTGTTAAGTTAAATCAAGTAACCCTTTAAACTTGTGAAAAGATAAATTATTTATCTAAGAACCATCTTTTAAAGTAGTCTAGAGTCTTACCTATTCATTGCAACATAGATAAAGTAGTTACAGAACCATAAAGAGGTATATAATAGGAAATAAGACAATGATGTACCTAGAAAGACATCATGGACATTTGTGTAGTATTCATAGAAGCAACATTATCTCTTTTTACTTTGTGTGTATATGTAAATATGCACCCTAACTGTACATTTGGGTGATTATTCAAGAATAAAGTGAACATACTAGAGATAACTCTTTGGCAAATATGGACTCATAAAGTCAAAATCATTCTGAATTGCTTCGTAGGGATTTTAAATTAAATAATGTATTTAATAATATACAATATTATCTAATTTAAAATCCCTACTAAGGGTAATAATTTAAATGAAAACAATATTCAATTCATTACAAATTGTATTTTAAGAATTAAGGCACAAATACAGGTAAGATATGAGTTTTGCCTTGGCAATGTATTATTTGTTAAGATATCTTACATTTTGTTTTATGTTATCTAATATTCATGTGAACATTGACTAGTTGATAATATCAAGGAATTATTATTTTTAAGTGCAATAATGGTATTCTAGGTATATTCAAAAAGAAAAAGCATTCCCTAGCTTTACTTACTGAAATAGATTCACATAAAATGCTATGAGATCTGGGATTTGCTTCAATATAATCACAGTAAGGGTAAGAAGAAGTAGGTGAAAGTATAGATGAGAAAGAATTGCTTTGAATGCATAATTGTTAAAGCCAGGTGTCAGAATACTACAGAGAGGTGAGTTTTCATTTGACTATATCTGAAAGAAGAAACTCAGGTAACCCATAAATTACTGAACCTTCCTTTAAAATTATAGAGAAACACAGACCTGATGAAGATGAATTAATTACCTTAGTTTTCTAAAATCTCTAAATTACTGTCTAGTTTACAGGAAAAATTGAACATTTTTTCTAATCTTCATATTATGAAAACCCATATAATAACAACACTATGTTTTGATGTGAAAATCCAGTTTAAAACCCACTTAGAAACCACTTTGGAGGGGTCAACATGGCCAGTTAGAAGCAGCTGCAGTCTGTGGCACTCTCAGAGAGAAATGAAAGCTTCGAGTGAATTTAGCACCTTCAACTGAAGTATCCAGGTTTTTGTATCGGAACTGACTAGGAAAACAACTCAACCCACAGAGAACAAAGAAAAGCAGAGTGGGACAACAGTCCACCCAGGAGCAGCGTGGAGCCAAAGAAACCCCCACCCCTAGCCAAGGGAAGCAGTGAGTGATTGCATGGCCCTGCCCAGGAAACCACACTTCTCCCATGGATCTTTGCAACCCATGGATCAGAAGATCTCCTTGCAAGCCCACACTACCAGAGACTTGGGTCTGATACACAGAGCTCTTGGGAGTCTTGGTGGAGCAGCCACTCAGGCACATAGAGAACCAGGAGTTATACATATTCTGGCCCTGGATTCCCCAACAAGGCAAGATATCCATTCATGCATATCCCTAGGAAGGGGTCTGAATCCAGGGAGCCAAGCAGCATCATTCTGAGGGCCCCATTTCCAAAGCACCTCACAAGACCCACTGGCTTGGAATTCCAGCCAGCTGTCAGCAACAGACTGGAGTCTGCCTGAGACAAGACCAAGTTCCTGGCGGGAGGGGCAACTACCATCTCTGCAGTTTGGTCTACTCAGCCATTCTAGCCTCCTGTCTTTGAAGAATACAAATGGTCCAGATGAGGAAGGGTCCCCCCCAATGCAGCACACCTACTCTACCAAAAAAGCAGCCAGACTGCTTGTTGAAGCAGGTTCCTGATCCCATTCCTACTGACTGGGTAAAGCCTTCCAATAGGGATCTCCAGCCATCTCCTACAGGCCTGTTTGAAACAGCAACAGGTCAGTACTCCCCTAGGATGAAGCTTTCAGAGGAAGAAGCAAGCTGACACCTTTGTTCTTTCTCAGCCTTCACTGGTGATGCCTCCAGGCACAAGAAAACCCAAGGCAACTAAGGTCTGGAACGGACCCCTAGCAAACCACAGAAGCCCTACAGAAGAGCAGCCTGACTGTTAAAAGAAAAACGAATAGAAAAAACAACATCAACAAAAAAGACCTCACAAAAACCCCATCAGCAATCTCAAAGATCCAAAGAAGATAAGCCCACAAAGATGAGAAAGAATCAATGCATAAACACTGAAAACTCAAAAACCCAGAGTACCTCTTCTCCAAATGAGTGCAACACTTCTCTGGCAAAGGAACAGAACTGGGCTGAGACTGAGATAGCTGAATTAATACAAGTAGGCTTCAGAATATGGGTAATAATAAACTTAACTGAGCTAAAAGAGCATGAAATATTCTTTCATTTTTAAGAATAATGAAAAAGCAATACAGGAGCTGATAGCCAGAATAGCCAATCTGGAGAGGAACATAACCAACCTGATGGAGCTGAAAAACAACATGAGAACTACACCATGCAATCATAAGTATCAACAGCAGAACAGACTGAGTGGAGGAATCTCAGTTTGAAGACAGTCTTCCTGAAATAACAAAGGCAAACATGAATAGAGAAAAAAAGAATAAAAAGGAATGAACAAAACCTCCAAGAATTATATAAAGAGACCAAAGTTATGACTGATCGAGGATACCTGAAAAAGACAGGGAGAATGGAACCAAGTTGGAAAATATATTTCAGGATATCATCCAGGAGAACTTCCCCAAACTAGTAAAACAGGCCAACATTCAAATTCAGGAAATACAGAGAACCACAGTAAGATACTCTAAGAAAAGATCAATCCCAAGACACATAATCATCAGATTCTCCAAGATCAAAATGAAAGAAAAAATGTCAAGGTCAGCCAGAGAGAAAGGCCAGGTTACCTACAAAGGGAAGCCCATCAGACTAACAGCAGACCTTTCAGTAGAAACTCTACAAGCCAGAAGAGATTGGGCTGAATAATCAACATTCTTAAAGAAAAGATTTTCCAACAGAATTTCATATCCAGCCAAACTAAGCTTCATAGGCAAAGGAGAAATAAGATCCTTTTCACACAAGCACATGCTGAGGGAATTCGTTACCACCAGGCTTGTCTTGCAAGGGCTCCTGAAGGATGCACTAAATATGGAAAGAAAAAACTGTTACCAGCCACTACAAAAACACACTGAAGTACACAGAGCAGTGACACTGTGAAGCAGCCACATAAACAAGTCTGCAAAATAACCAGCTAGCATCATGATGACAGGATCAAATTCATGCATAACAATACTAACCTTAAATGTAAATGGGCTAAATACCCCAATTAGAAGACACAGAATGACAAGCTGGACAAACAGCCAGGACCCATCAATATGCTGTCTTCAAGAGATCCATCTCACCTGCAAAAATACAAATAAGCTCAAAATAAAGGAATGGAGGAAAATTTACCAAGCAACTGGAAAACAGAAAAAATTAGGGGTTGTAATCTTAGTTTCTAACAAAACAGACTTTAAACCAACAAAGATAAAAAAAAGAAAAAGAAGGGCATTACATAATGGTAAAGGGCTTGATTCAACAAGAAAATCTAACTGTCCTAAATATATATGCACCCAACACAGGAACGTCCAGATTCATAAAGCAAGTTATTAGAGACCTTCAAAGGGACAGGCTCCCACACAATAATAGTGGAAGACTTTAACACCCCACTGGCAATATTAGACAGATCATTGAGACAGAAAATTAACAAAGATATTCAGGACCTGAACTCCACTCTGGACTAAGTGAACTTGATAGATAGCTACAGAACTCTTCACCTAAAAACAACAGAATATACATGTTATCACCACGCAACATTTACTCTAAAGTTAATCACATAATCAAAAATAAAACTCTCCTCAGCAAATGCAAAATAACTGAAGTCAGAGTCTCTCAGACCACAGCGCAATCAAATTAGAACTCAGGATTAGGAAATTTACTCAAAACCACACAGCTACAAGTCAGTTGAGCACCCTGCTCCCGAATGACTCTTGGATAAGTAATGAAATTAGGCCGGGCACGGTGGCTTATGCCTGTAATCCTAGTACTTTGGGAGGCCAAGGCAGGCAGCTCACCTTAGGTCAGGAGTTCGAGACCAGCCTGGTCAACATGACAAAACCCCATCTCTACTAAAAATACAAAAATTAGCCAGGCATGGTGGCACATGCCTGTAATCCCAGCTACTTGGGAGGCTGAGGCAGGAGAATTGCTTGAACACAGGAGGCAGAGGTTGCAGTGAGTCGAGATCATGCCACTGCACTCCAGCCTGGACAACAGAGTGAGTCACTGTCTCAAATAATAATAATAATAATAATAATAATAATAATAATGAAATTCAGGCAGAAATCAAGAAGTTATTTGAAACTAGTGAGAACACAGAGACAATATGTCAGAATCTCTGGGATGCAGCTAAAACAGTGTTAAAAGGGAAATTTATATTATAGCAATAAATGCCTACATCAAAAAGCTAGAAAGATCTCAAGTTAACAACCTAACATCACAACAAAAAGAACAGGAGAATTAAGAGCAAACAGACCACAAAGCTAACAGAAGGCAAGAAATAACTAAAATTGGAGCTGAGCTGAAGGAGATAGAAACACAAAAAACCCTTCAAAAAAAAAATCTGTGAGTCTAGGAGATGTGTGTTTTTTTCTTAAATTAATAAAATAGACCACTAGCTAGACTAACAAAGAAGAAAAGAAGAATGAAATAAACAAAATCAGAAATCGGTGATATCACCACTCACACCACAGAAATACAAACAACCATCAGCAAATAATATGAATACCTCTATGGACATAAACTAGAAAATCTAGAAGAAATGGATAAATTCCTGGACACATACACACTTCCAAAACTGAACCAGGAAGAAACGGAATCTCTTAATAGACCAATAATGAGTTTTGAAATTAAAGCAGTAATACATAGCCTACCAACCAAAAAAATCCCAGGTCCAGATGGATTCAAAGCTGAATTCTATCACAGGTACAAAGAAGAGTTGGTAGCATTTCTGTTGAAACTATTCCAAAAAATTGAAAAGGTGGGATTCCTTTCTAATTCATTCCATGAGGCCAGCATCATCCTCGCAGAGCTTATAGCTTGCAGTGAACACCGAGAATAAAGTACTCAGACAATTCCAGCTGAGAAGGGCCAGGAGGTAGCTCTTCAGAGAGAGTCCGCCCCAACATGCATCCACCAAGTATTTATTTATTTATTTATTATTTTTTTTTTTTAGAAAAAGAGAGAAAAGGAGAAAGAAAGAAAGAAACAGCAAAAGAAAGAAAAAAAAGATGAAAGAGAGAAAGAAAGAGGAAGAGAAAGAGGGAGAGAGAATGGGATTCTTGTTTTATTGCCCAGGCTAGAATACAGTCTAAAAATGGGTATTAAAAA
>PVKP010019794.1:0-41809 GCA_004027715.1 Plecturocebus donacophilus | reverse complement strand
CTCACTCCGTCACCAGGTGCCAGGCTGGAGTGCAGTGGCGCGATCTCGGCTCACCACAACCTCCGTCTCCCGGGTTCAAGCGATTCTCCGGCCTCGGCCTCCCGAGTAGCTGGGACCACAGGCACACACCACTACGCCCACCTAATTTTTGTATTTTTAGTAGAGACGGTTTCACCATGTTGGCCAGGATGGTCTCGATCTCTTGACCTTGTGATCTGCCTGCCTCGGCCTCCCGAAGTGCTGGGGTTACAAGCGTGAGCCACCGCGCCCAGCCTGAATTTTTTTAAGTTGTTTTAACTTAAATGCAAGTCAAATTCTTCATTTAGTTTCCTCTCATACAATTCCAATTTCTGGGTTAAGAATTCTGAAAACATGAAAGGAAATAAAATGTGAACAAAGCGTAGGTTTAGGAACATTCTTAGGCATGGACTCAGCAAAGGCAACCCAGGGTGTAACCCAATGCTGTATTTCAAAAAGTCCTAATTAGGGAAAGGAAGACAACAGGCTGAGAGAAACAAGAGAAGCTGGTTTACCTCCGCTATTAAGCCGAAGTTCAGCTCCCGCAAAGTCATATTAGCTTCTTAAAATAAACAGAAGCAGCCAGGCGCGGTGGCTCAGGCCTGCAATCTCAGCACTTTGGGAGGCTGAGGCGGGCGGATCACCTGAGCTCAGGAGTTCGAGACCAGCCTGACCAATACGGTGAAACCCCGTCTTTATTAAAAATAAAAATAAAATAAACAGAAGAAAATGTACTGAGATTTGAACCCTTGCCCAAGAGAAAATCACATTGAATACAGTGGGAATCAAGTCAAGAAGTCTTCCACGTCGTAACAGAGTCAAGGCTGAACAGAACTCAGCAAGCAGGAAAGCAATGACAATGAATGCAATGGAAGCTCTGAAAACGTACTACAGGAAAAGGAAGAAGGAAAGAGGACAGAGAGAGGGAGGGAGGGAAGAGAGGACAGAAAGACCTTGAAGAAAAATCAACTGGAAGATCAGAAGGAAATTATTAACACTTGTTTCATGCCATAACATACATTAATGAGACTATTAATTCTATAAAGTGTGAGCTCAAAGAGGAGATGACAAAACCACAGAATGAGATTAAAAGGAAGATGATGCTGAAACTATATCATCATAGGACTAATCAATAAACTAGAAGATGGCAAGAAAGAATAGACACCACTGAATATAAAATTATAGGGGCGCGGTGGCTCACGCCTGTAATCCCAGCACTCTGGGAGGCTGAGATGGGTGGATCACGAGGTCAAAAGATCGAGACCATCCTGGCCAACATGGTGAAACCCCGTCTCTACTAAAAATGCAAAAATTAGCTGGGCGTGGTGGTGGGTGCCTATAGTCCCAGCTACTCGGGAGGCCGAGGCAGGAGAATGGCTTGAACCCGGGAGGGGGAGGTTGCGGTGAGCCGAGATTGCACCACTGTGCTCCAGCCTGGGCGACAGAGTGAGACTCCATCCCAAAATAAATAAATAAATAAATAAAATTACAAAGCATAAAATATGAATTCAAGTAGAATAAAAATAATGCTAATAAATGAATTGGCCGGGTGTGATGGCTCACGCCTGTAATCCCAGCACTTTGGGAGGCCGAAGTGGATGGACCACATGACGACAGGAGTTTGAGACCAGCCTGACCAACGTGGAGAACTCACATCTCTATTAAATAACAAAAAATTAGCCGGGTGTGCTGGTGCAGGCCTGCAGTCCCAGCTACTCGGGAGGCTGAGGCAGGAGAATGGCTTGAACCCGGGAGGCAGAGGCTGCACTGAGCCAAGATCACGCCGCTGCACTCCAGCCTGGGCCACGGAGCCAGACTCTGTCTCAAAAAATAATTAATTAATTAATTTTAAAAAATACTAGAAGCTAAAATGCAAATTACCTAATATATACCTAACTGTTCTTCGTTTTTATAAAATAAAATTTCAGTTTCTAAAACTATCCAGTTGCCCCTAGTTATCTTCTTGCTATTAAATATTTGATGCAGTGCTTACAAAAAAATGACTCAAAATTCTTTCATGCGCCCTCACCTGTACGCGCTCTCTCAACGGAAGAGAGCTGGAGAATCTTAGCAAGGAGGAAAGGAAAAAAACTGGCTGCGGCCGGGCGCGGTGGCTCACGCCTGTAATCCCAGCACTTTGGGAGGCCGAGGTGGGTGGATCACCTGAAGTCAGGAGTTCAAGACCAGCCTGGCCATCATGGTGAAACCCCATCTTTAAAAAAAAAAAGGCTGAACACAGTGACTCGTGCTTATATTCCCAGCACACTCTGGGAGGCCAAGGCGGGTGGATCACCTGGAGTCAGGAGTTCGAGGCCAGCCTGACTAATATGGTGAAACCCTGTACCTACTAAAAATACAAAAATTAGCCGGGCGTGATGGCAGATGCCTGTAGTCCCAGCTACTCTAGAGGCTGAGACAGGAGAATCCCTTAAACCCAGGAGGCTGCAGTGAGCCGAGATCACACCATGACACTCCAGCCCGGGTGACAGACAAAGATTCTGACTCGACCAAAAGAGAAAAAAAAGGAAAAAAAATTAAGCCTTGTACCTTCTCCCACTTGAAACATGCATGATTGCAGTCCATTAATGAGCCAGACCGTGTCTTCAACGAGGCAGAATTCATGTAAGTGTGGCCAGGATAGTCGGTTTGAATGCTAAGTCTCATTTCTGGGTTTGAGTAGAGACGTCGGTTTAATTACTGACACTTTGAAATTTAGGCTGGAATACTGATTCTCATTTCCGGCTGTGTGACCTTGGCAAGTTATTCCTTCTGATTCCCAGGGCATATGGCCACGGAACATGGTACGTGTAAATACATTGGTACATACTAGATCCTTGGTAAATGGTAGCCATTATTATTTTCAAAATAATTAATTATTTCATTAACTCAAAAGGAGGGACTTGGAAAGAGGACCAAACTGGAAAACGTTCTGGAAACTTCTCCCAAGGCAGCTTTCCCCACTTCCAGATATCACTTTTTCGTGTCTGTGGCAGGAGTTTGAGGGCCCTTTCCAGGGAAGCCAAGAATGGACGGTTTCAACGATGAAAACTGCAGTAGCATCTCTTTCCTCCCTGGCACTGTGCAGACCCCCACGAAGCCCGGCCCTTTCTGGACTCGAGCAGAAGGAGGTCTGCGCTCATGATGTCATGGTATCGGCTTTGCAGCACCACGCGTCTGGATTGATTTTTATGAGCCCTGAGAGTTTATCATTTACCACGTTGTAAGTGCAGTCAGGTTGCCTGACTTCCCAGAAACCAGGCTCATGAGCTGGTGCTGAGCTCCGGGTGAATGAATGGCCGAAAGGGAAGCCCCGCCTGGCCCTTCACTGACCGTGGCTCTCGAGGGTGTCGCTCTCCGTGGATCACCGGGCCGCAGAAATGCTGTCCAGCCCCGCTCCCATCTCTCTCCATCTGCGCATCCTCTCTCCATCCCAGAGGGGCGTCCATAGGGCACACAGCTGTCCCAGAGGGGCGACTCCAGCCGCGCACTTCAGGCTGGGCTTTTGTGAGAGGAAAGTGAACCCGAGCTCTGCGGAGGTTAAAGACAAGCAACTACTGTGTCCTGGTAACAGGTCCAAGTCCAGCCCTTCCACCCAGGGCCCATCCTCGGAGTCATAACCGTGGAGCTGACCCGTCCTTACCAGAAAGGGCATTCCCAGGCTCTGATTCTAATCTCGAGTTAGCACAGACAGCACACTCGCCACCCCAACTTCGGCGTCAGGAGCTGATGGGCCAAATGCATATCGGGTCCATAATTGCTGGGATGACTTCTTTCCATTCACTCCAGATCTTTATCTTCTATTATTTAGAGAGGATAGAAGAGCAAGGAGCAACTGTACTCTACACCACTCTATCAGGCACCCTGCAAAAAATGTGAACTCTCAGTTCTGTGCCAAAATCTGATGTGGGCCAGGCAGCAGGCCTAAGAACCAAAAATTGGGAAATACTGGAGCCAACCCAAATGCCCATCAACGATAGACTGGATAAAGAAAATGTGGCACACAGACACCGTGGAATACTATGCAGCCATAAAAAAGGAAGAGTTCATGTCCTTTGTAGGGACATGGATGAAGCTGGAAACCATCATTCTCAGCAAACTGACACAAGAACAGAAAATCAAACACTGCACGTTCTCACGAGTGGGAGCTGAACATTGAGAACACGTGGGCACAGGGAGGGGAGCATCACACACTGGGGTCTGTGGGGGCTGGGGGTAGGGGAGGGACAGCATGGGCGCAGATTGGGAAGGATAACGCTGGGAGAAATGCCTGATGTAGGTGACGGGGGGATGGAGGCAGCAAACGATCATGGCATGTGCACCTATGCAATAATCCTGCATGATCTGCACGTGTACCCCAGAACTTAAAGTACGATTAAAGAAATTGGGAAACACTTGCATGAGCATTTACTTACATTTCTTTCACTGCACACGTCTCCCCCAAGCACAGTCCCCATTTGATTTCTCTTTAAGCTGTGCCGTATCTGGTACTAACAGAGCCTCAGTAAATGTTCAGTGAGTAAAAGAACAAAGGAATTAATGTGGAGATAATTAAAATAACTTTCCAGGCGGACTCCTGATCTCTGTCTTCTTCCAAGCTACTCTATGTCGCACTGCCAGCTTCCTCCCCTTCAAATATTTCACTCCCTCTTTCAAAACTCCTCAGTAACGTCTATTTGCCTATACAGAAAAAGCCCACTCACTAGCCTGGCAATCAAGGCCATACAAACCTTTGCCAATAGGCCATTTTTATATTTCCCTTCCTATTTCCTGGGTACCTATCAAACACGTCCACCCCTCCTCATGTCCCCACACAACCCTGTAGGTCCCCACTACAAAAAGAGAACCCCCTTTCACTCTATTCCTACACAAATACATTTCACCTTGCTGTGTCTGAAAACCTCTACAAAAAGAGGTCCTCAGTAAATGATAAATCATCTCCGATATTCGGGAAATTAATGTCTTCTCTTTCATTATACTCTTCAAGTACAGGGCTATGTTCACCAACAGCATCCATGATTTAAGAAGAGGTCCCGGCTGGGCACAGTGGCTCACGCCTGTAATCCCAGCACTTTGGGAGGCCAAGGCGGGTGGATCATGAGGTCAGGAGTTCGAGACCAGCCTGGCCAATATGGTAAAACGCTGTCTCTAGTAAAAATACAAAAGTTAGCCAGGATAGTGGTGGGCACCTGCAATCCCAACCACTCGGGAGACTGAGGTAGAGAGTTGCTTGAACCCGGGAGGCGGAGGTTGCGGTGAGCCCAGATTGCACCACTGCACTCCAGCCTGGGCGAGAAAGCAAGACTCCATCTCAGAAAAAAAGGGGAGGCTGTGGGGAAACAGAAGCTCTGAGTAGACATTTCTCAAACAAGGACATAATGACAGGCATATGAAAGGGAGCTCCACATCGCGGATCATCAGAGAAACGCAAATCAAAACTACAATGAGATCTCAGCCCAGTTACAATGGCTTCTACCCAAAAGGCAGGCAATAACAAACGCTGGGGAGGATGTGGAGAAAAGGGAAGCCTCATGCACTGTTAGTGGAAATGTCAGGAGTACAGCCACTACGGAGAATAGTTTAGGTGTTCCTCAAAACCTAAAAATAGAGCTATCCTGTGATCCAGCAATCTTACTGCGGGGTATATATCCAAAAGAAAGGAAATGGGGGCCGGGCGTGGTGGCTCACGCCTGTAATCTCAGCACTTTGAGAGGCCGAGGTGGGCAGATCACCTGAGGTCAGGAGTTCAAGACCAGCCTGGCCAACACGGTGAAACCCTGTTTTTATTTTATTTTTTTAAAAAAGAAATTAAAAAAAAAAAAAAGAAAGGAAATGGGTATCTTAAAGAGATACCTGCACTCCCATGTTTATTGCTCCCAATAGCTGAGACTTGGACGCAACCTCAGTGTCCATCAACAGACAAATGGACAAAGAAAACACGGGATAACAGAGGACTATTCGGCCATAAAGAAGAATGAGATTCTGTCATTTGCAACAACATGGATGAAACTGCAGGATATTATGAAGAGTGAAATCAGCCGGGCACAGAAAGACAAACTTCACCTGTTCTCACTTGTTTGTAGGCGCCAAAAATTAAAGCAACTGAGCTCATGGAGATAGAGAGTAGAATGATGGTTAGCAGAGGCTGGAGAGGTAGTGGGTCGGGGACTGCACGGGAGTGGGGGTGGTTAAAGGGTACAAAAACATATTTAGATAGAACAAATAAGATCCAGCATTTGATAGCACAAGATGACTACAAGATGTCATCAGTAATTTACTGCAATTTAAAACTAACTAAAAAGGGTCGAACATGGTGGTTCATGCCTGTACCCCCAGCACTTTGGGAGGCCAAGGTGGGTGGATCCCTTGAGCCCAGGAGTTCAAGACCAGCCTGGGCAGCATAGCGGGCCCCTGTCTCTATAAAAAAGAAAAACTTTTACTAAATAAAAATTATCAAGGAACTAAAGAATATAATTGAATTGTTTTAGGCCAGGCGCGGTGGTTCACGCTTGTCATCCCAGGACTTTAGAAGGCCGAGGTGGGTGGATCACCTGAGGTCAGGAATTTGAGACCAGCCTGGACAACAGGTGAAACTCCATCTCTACTAAAAGTACAAAACTCAGCCAGATGTGGGTGCGCCTGTAATTCCAGCTACTTGGAGGCTAAGGCAGGAGAATCCCTTGAACCCAGGAGGCGGAGGTTGCAGTAAGCCACGGCACTCCAGCCTGGGCGACACAGCAAGACTCCATCTCAAACAATAAACAACCAAATAAATATTTTAAAATAAATAATCATAATTGGATTGTTTGTAAAACAAAGAAAGGGTAAATGCTTGATGTGATGATACCCCGTTTACCTGATATGATTATTATGAATTGTGTACCTGTATCAAAATAGCTCATGTTCCTCATAAATATATACACCTACTATGTACCCCCAAAATTTAAAACATAAAATAAAATGAACCAAGGACTTTAACAGATGCACACTAAGGAAGAATTAGGCTCTATCACCTGCCACCACTGCCCGGGCCCAGGTGGTTCACTGAGCTGTGAAGACAGATTCCAGACACCGGGAGGCCACACTCCAATCCCAGACGCTGTGTCCAGCAAAGGCTCCGTGGTTCTGGCCCACAGCGGCGGCCTTGACCCGCCTGCATCTCTTGCGGCTGAAGGAACAAGGCTATGACATCATTGCCTACCTGGTCACCATCGGCGAGAAGGAAGACTTCAAGGGAGCCAGGAAGAACATACTGAAGCTTGGGCCCGAAAAGGTGTTCACTGAGGGTGTCAGCAGGGGGTTTTGGAGTTCATCCGGCTGGCCATCCAGTCCAGTGCCTGTACGAGGACCACCACCTCCTGGGCACCTCTGTCCCCAGACCCTGCATCGCATCGCCGCAAACAAGTGGAAATTGCCCAGCGCGAGGGGACCAAGTAAGTGTCCTCTGGCGCCACGGGAAAGGGCAGTGATCAGGTCCGGCTGGAGTTCACCTGCTGCTCGCTGGCCCCCCAGATAAAGGTCATTGCTCCCTGGAGGGTGTCCTAGTTCTACAGTCGGTTCAAGAGCCACAGTCATCTGATGGAACACGCAAGGCAACACGGGATTCCCTTCCCAGTCACTCCCAAGAACCCGTGGGGCACGGATGAGAACGTCATGCCCATCAGCTATGAGGCTGGAGTCCTGGAGAGTCCCAAGAACCAAGCACCTCCAGGTGTCTACAGGAAGACCCAGCACCCGGCCAGAGCCCCCAACACCCCTGACATTCTTGATATTGAGTTCAAAAAAGGGGTCCCCATGAAGGTGACCAACGTCAAGGATGGCACCACCCACCAGACCTCCTTGGAGCTCTTCGCATACCTGAACGAAGTCCCGGCCAGCACAGCATGGGACGTACTGACATTGTGGAGAAGCGCTTCACTGGCATGAAGTCCCGAGAAATCTACCAGACCGCAGCAGGCAGCATCCTTTACCACGCTCATAGACATCCAGGCCTTCACCACGGATGGGAAAGTGCGCAAAATCAAACAAGGCCTGGACTTGACATTGGCTGAGCTGGTGTACACCGGTTTCTGGCACGGCCGAGCGTGAATCTGTCCACCACCACATCGCCAAGTCCCAGGAGCCGGTGGGAGGGAAAGTACAGGTGTCGTCTTAAGGGTCAGGTGTGCGTCCTCCGCCGGGAGTCCCCAGTGCCCCTCTACAACGAGGAGCTGGTGAGCATGAATGTGCAGGGTGACCAGGAGCCAATCGATGCCATCGATGCCACCAGTTCACCAACATCAATTCCCTCAGACCGAAGGAATATCACCAGAGCAAGGTCACTGCCAAATAGACCCTGTCCAGTGAGGAGCTGGGGCCTCCTAGCTTTGCAGATCCCCCAAGTACAGGCAGTAATTGTTGGGGTGATCTGTAACTGTGACTTGTTCTCCCTGGCTGGTAGCGTCGTGGAGCTGCCAGGCCCCAGTTTGGTCCTTGGTCCCCCTGAAGCCTGCAAAAGTGGTCAGCGAAGGGAAGGGTGGGGGGCGGCTGCAGTGAGGAGCTGTAAAATGACAATTTTAAAAAGATACATTTAATAAAGAAGATTTACAGGAAAATAAGCATAAGACAGATGCTCCTCATCATATGTCACCAGGGAAATACAAACCAAAACAATGAGATCCACACCTGTTCGAATGGCCAAACCTGGAACGCTGCAAACAGCAAACGCTGGCAAGGCTGTGGAGCAAGGGGACGCTCATTCCCTGCTGGAGGAAATGCAACACGGTACAGCCGCTTTGGGAGACAGTGCAGTTTCCAACAACACTAAACACACTTTGACCACACAGCCCAGCAGCCACGCTCGGGTAGCTACCCAAATGAACTGAAAACTTCCATCCGCACAAGGACGTGGCTCACGGCAGCCTCTGCCTCCCAGGCTCAAGGGGTTCTCCTGCCTTAGCCTCCCAAGTGGCTGAGATTACGGGCCTGTGCCACCACGCCCCCGTATTTTGAGTGAAACAGGGTTCCACTAGCTCAGCCAGGCTGGTCTCGAACTCCTGAGCTCAGGTGATCCACCCGCCTCGGCCTCCTAAAGTGCTGGGATGACAGGCGTGAGCCACTGCGCCCTGCCAAGATGCCTCTCGGTAGGTGAATGGATAAACAAACTCTGGTACATCTAGGCAATGGGACATTATTTAGCTCCAAGCAGAGACGAGCTATCAAGCATCAAAAGACATGGAGGAGACTGGCCACAGTGGATCGCGCCTGTCATCCCAGCACTTTGGGAGGCCGAGGCGGGTGGATCACCTGAGCTCAGAAGTTCGAGACCAGTCTGGCCAACATGGTGAAACCCGGTCTCTATTAAAAAAAAAAAAAAGACATGGAGGAACCTCAAATGCATATTACTAAATGAAAAATACCAATCTGAAAAGACTACATATTGTATGATTTTAACTATGACATTCTGGGAAAGGCAAAACTATGGAGGCAATAAAATGATTAGTGGTTGTCAGGAGTTGGGGGTCGGGGGAGAATGAACAGGCAGAGCACAGAGAATTTTTAGGGCAGTGAAAATAATCTGTGTAATTCAATAATGTTCAGTAATTCAAGGCATGTCATACATCTGTCCAATCTCATAGAATGGACAACACCCAGACCGGGCGCGGTGGCTCACGCCTGTCATCCCAGCACTTTGGGAGGCCGAGGTGGGCAGATCACGAGGTCAGGAGTTCGAGACCAGCCTGGCCAACATAGTGAAACCCCATCCCTACTGAAAATACAAAAATGAGCTGGTGTGGTGGTGTGCACCTGTAGTCCCAGCTACTCTGGAGGCTGAGGCAGGAGAATGGCTTGAGCCCAGGAGGTGGAGGCTGCCCTGAGCCGAGATCACGCCACTGCACTCCAGCCTGGGTGAGAGACTGAGACCGTCTCAAAAACAGCAACAACAAGAAGATTGTATCACTTTTTTCTCAGAGTCATTCACCAAAACTAACCACATGAATATTAAGCCCCCCCATAAAATACGGTACAGAAAGCAGAAGGTTTCAGAAGATGCACGGGGTGAAAATTCCCCCAGCACAGCTGAAATATGCCCTTCCTTCCAGGAAAAATATTAAAAGAAGTAAAAAGGCTGGGCGCAGCGGCTCACACCTGTCATCCCAGCACTTTGGGAGGCCGAGGCGGGCAGATCGCTTGAGGTCAGGGGTTCCAGACCAGCCTGGCCAACGTGGCAAAACCCCGTCTCTATTAAACAAAATACAAAAATTGCGCAGAAAGAGGTAAGTCCCTTCAGTGCTAGCTGTGGCTGTGTCTAGGCGGTGCTATTTCAGGTGACTCACTCTTACTTTTCATTTTTACTCTCCTAAATAGTTTGAATTATGTTTCAAAACAGCTGAGCAGTTTAACTGGTCATGGTGGCCCCCGGTCATTGTTCACTCATCCACAGGTCAGCACTGGACGTCAGCTGGGCCACAGACCTTCCTGGCTCAGAGCCCAGGGGTGGCGGGCGAGCTAACTCATCTCTTCACCGGCTCCACATTTATTAATAGATATGAACTCACATGCTTCTGGCAAGCAGGGCCTCCGTTAAGAGGAGAAAGCCACTCTGAGATGAGACCGACGCCAACATTCAGACAGGAACGTGAGACCAATTCTGACAGCCTTCTAGTGTCTGGCTCTCAGCTGCATCTCTGCTCCTCCTGTGTCTTCATTACTCAATTATTCCTAGAATTCTATTTAAAAAAAAAAAGATCCAAAGGAAATACTGGTATCAGCTGGGTGCGGTGGCTCATGCCTATAATCCTAGCACTTTGGGAGGCCGAGGCGGGTGGATTACTTGAGATCGGGAGTTTGAGGCCAGCCTGACCAACATGGAGAAACCCCGTCTCTATTAAAAATACAAAATTGCCGGGCGCGGTGGCTCACGCCTGTAATCCCAGCACTTTGGGAGGCTGAGGCAGGCGGATCACCTGAGGTCAGGAGTTCGAGACCAGCCTGATCAATATGGTGAAACCCCATCTTTAAAAAAAAAAAATAAATAAAATACAAAATTAGCCAGGCCTGTTGGCATGCAGCTATAATCTCAGCTACTCAAGAGGCTGAGGCAGGAGAATTGCTTGAACCCGGGAGGTGGAGGCTGCAGTGAGCTGAGATCACCACTGCGCTCCGGCCTGGACAACAGAGGGAAACTCTGTCTCAAAAAAGAAAAGAAAATACTAGAATTCTTGCAATCAACTGCCCTTCTTGCATGAGGTAGTTTATGTTGGGTTTCTAACATGTGTAACAAAAAGTTCCTGAAAATTATAGAACGTGGTGTTTTTCAGTGCTCGGATTGTGAACTAACGAAGACATCACCTGAGTAGGGAGAAGAAAGTGACGTCATGAACGTAGGAATGCTTTGTCATATATAAAGCACGATTCATCGACGTGACTCTTCTGAAGCTCCTATATTCAACTGACTGAAAATAAAAACTGCTGCTTAAAGACCGAAGGCTTTGCCATGCTTTATAATTTTCTTACTTTTTCATAATTTCTGTGATATCACTGTTTTTGAAATCTTGAGAATTACCTAATACAGTCTCCTTTAGATTAACAGAACCTTGACCACAGAAGCAGTGCTTGTGGCATAGGCACAATACCACCATTGGTAGGCTGGCTTCCTGGTACTTTCTCACCCCTAATACCCCGACTCCTAGGGATTTGTGAAGTGGGCAAGACGGTCCAGCGCTATTTTACCATTTAAAAATCTCTAACGACAATTGTACGTGCACCCTATACCTATTCATACAAGTCAGCCATAGCATCATATTCCTTTGCTCTGGGCTAAAATTAGATCGATTCAGTCTGCCAGCGGACCAGTTCATGTTGCCCAAGTCCTAACTGGCTGTTGATGACACCTCTGGCATTGCTCTGGTGAAACTTGTGGATCAGACTGTTATCAGGTGGTAATACCCCAACAGTACCCAAAGCGGAACAGACCTGCAGGGGAGCACAGGGGCGGGCAGCTGAAATTAAGGAAACTGCCAGAGAATACTGCCTACACATTGCTGTTTACACACCACTGTGAATGGGGTAAGTATGGTTCTATTTGCTAAGAAAAGGTGTTCACAACATGAGACAAAAGGAGAGAGCAGGCCAGGTGTGCTGGCTCACACCTGTAATCCCAGCACTCGGGAGGCCTAGGTGGGTGGATTACTTGAAGTCAAGAGTTCGAGACCAGCCTAGTCTCACTAAAAATTCAAAAATCTAGCCGGGCCTGGTGGCCCACGCCTGTAATCCCAGCTACTGGGGAGGTTGGGGCAGGAGAATCGCTTGAACCCAGGAGGCGGAGGTTGCAGTGAGCTACAATCACACCACTGCACTCCAGCCTGGGCAACAGAGCAAGACTCCGTCTCAGAAAAAAAAGGATAGGGTGGGATGGGAGAACAGCAGAAAGGCCCTGGAGTGAGGAATGGTAACTTCTGGTCTATAACATCATCTGGGATGGCGTCTCCCTTGACGTGTTCCCTAGAATACTGATTCTGGGGTATTACAGGAGTTATAAAGAGAAGAGTTAGGTGTTTTTTAAAGGGGTCCCTTATACTTGGGGAACACTGAGCCAAATCAATTTGTTTGTTTAGTTGTATGATTTCTCAGAGACTTTAACACCTTGTACTTTGTGAATCTCCAACAGTGTCTCCCAGACTTATCTGACCACAGAATGCTTCTTGTTTGAGGCATTTAATAAGACTAATATTCCATGAAATAGACTTTGGGAAAAGCTGGTCTAAAAAACGCTCATTGAGGCCGGGCGTGGTGGCTCATGCCTGTAATCCAAGCACTTTGGAGGCCAAGGTGGGCGGATCGCCTGAGGTTGGGAGTTCAAGACCAGCCCGAACATCATGTTGAAACCCCGTCTTGAAAAGAAAAGAAAAGACAACGCTCATCGAGTGCTTCCTATTTTGATGGCCTGGCCCACACAGGCAGTGACAAACACAGCTGGCAGACTCTTCACCTACCGCCTAGAGCTCTTCCAGCTCCCCTTAAACCGCCTTCATTTCTGTCATTAAAATGCCATGTCGGCCTGTGCGGCGGCTCACGCCTGTAATCCCACACTTTGGGAGGCCGAGGTGGGTGGATCACCTGAGGTCAGGAGTTCGGGACCAGCCTGGAAACATGGAGAAACCTCGTCTCTACTAAAAGTACAAAAATTAGCCAGGTGTAGTGGCGTGCCTGTAGTCCCAGCTACTCGGGAGGCTGAGGTCAGAGAATCGCTTGAACCCAGGAGGCCGAGGCTGCAGTGAGCCGAGACTGCGACACTGCACTCCAGCCTGGGCAACAGAGCGAGACCCCGTCTTAAAAATCAAATAAAGTATAAAGTGCCACGTCTTTGGTTTTTTGCTAATACTTTTGCTAATCTAGTGCCCAATATAGATGCTCCTCAGGAGATGAGCAAATTGGGTCAAACTTCCTCAATCATTTCCAGGGGGAAAAGTGTCTCTAATAGCAGATCAGGGTGGACTAATGATGCTGAGTGAACTAAGTCTGCGGCCGCCCGGTGCTCAGCAGTCAGGTCTCCAGCTGGGTTTAGCATTTGTGTGAATCCCACACCCTATACCATAATGTACCCGTTCGCTTTAATATGCACTGCTTTCTGTTTGTGGTTTGAGACGGAGTCTCTGCTGACTGCAGCCTCCGCCTCCTGGCTCGGCCTCCCAAGCCGCTGGGACTACGGGCACCCACCGCCACGCCCGACTAATTTTTACATTTTCAGTAGAGACGGGGTTTCACCACGCTGGCCTGGCGGGTCTCAACCTCCTGACCTCAGGTGATCTGTCCGCCTCGGCCTCCCAAAGTGCCGGGATGACAGGCGTAGGCCACAAACCCGGCCGATACACACTATTTTAAATGACTTGGCAGCAAATAGAGCTGGTGCTGTGAGAATATGCGCCAAGTCATAGCCTGTGGCTGTCGGTAACCCGTGACACATCGTGCAGCCGGCTGAGGGACAGGCCTTGGGGAAGGGGCTTGGCTGAGACCTCAAGGAGGATGCCGGCGTCAGACACTGGGCGGGGTGGTAGGTCAGTACCAGGGCATGGGTACAAAGCGGGAAGATGGCCAGGCCCCGTGGTTCACGCCCGTAATCCCGGCACTCTGGGTGGCCGAGGCAGGGAGATCACAGGGTCAGGAGTTCAAGAGCAGCCTGGCCAAGACGATGAAACCCCGTCTCTACTAAAAACACAAAAGTTAGCCCGGAACGGTGGTGGGGGCCTGTCATCCCAAGTAGTTGCGAGGCTGAGGCAGAGAACTGCTTGAACCAAGGCTCCATCTCAAAAAAACAAGGCCAGAAGATGCGTCTGTGATTGTGTGCAGCCTCCTTGGAGTGAGAAGCGACGCTGCCCAGCCAGTACCTGGAGCAGTACCCGGCCCTTCCTGAGCAGGCTCGGTTTCCCTTTCCTTCTGATAAGGAGGCCTCCCCGTGCCCACAGGCACCCTTCTCAAGCCTTCCTCTTCCTTTTCTCTTCCTGAACCTCACTTTTGTTACCCCCGCCACCCACTTTCTTTATTTTCTCTTCGACTCTCTGCCAATCCGTGTAAGAGTGACTATCGTCTAGGGGCGGGGGGATGGGCAGATGGGGGCGACCAGGGTCAAAGATTTGCCATCTCTCAGTGAAGAAGAAAACAATTTCCGTTTCTTTAATTTCATGCCATAAGATCTAAATGGGGCCCGGCGCAGTGGCTCACGCCTGTAATCCCAGCACTTTGGGAGGCCAGGGGTTCAAGATCAGCCTGGCCAGTGTGGTGAAACCCCATTTGGTTTTTTTAAAAAAGACGGGGTTTCACCATGATGGCCAGGGTGGTCTTGAACTCCTGACCTCAGATGATCCGCCCACCTTGGCCTCTCAAAGTGTGGGAATTACAGGTGTGACCCACGGCACCTGGCCTAGAGAGTGCCTTTGGTACGTGCCAGAAACTCTGTCTTCTTGGTTTACAGACTGATGTCCCCAGTAAAGCTCTCCTTTCTACTATTTAGCCATCAGGATGGTGTTTTGGAAGATAAGTCTTTCTCTCGTGGGTTCTTGGGAGACTCTCACTTCTTTTTTTTAATTATTTATTTTTTTTCTTTTTGATATTTTTACAGAATGTAAGACTCTCACTTCTATGACTTTCATTTGCTGCTTTTCTGACTTTCATAAGTGGATGTCTTCACGATGGCTGACTTGAGTCTTCCATCAGTCCCTACCTCTGACCTTTCTCAGACTCCTGACGTTTTTTTGAGGAGTTTCACTCTCGTAGCCCAAGCTGCAGTGCAATGGCACAATCAGCTCACTGCAACCTCTGCCTCCCGGGTTCAAGTGATTCTCCAGCCTTGCCTCCTGAGTCGCTGGGATTACAGGCATACGCCACCACACCCGGCTAATTTTGTATTTTTAGTAGAGACAGGGTCTTACCATGTTGGCCAGGCTGGTCTTGAACCCCCGACCTCAGGTGATTCACCTGCCTTGGCCTCCCAAAGTGCTGGGATTACAGGTGTGAGGCACCGCGCCCGGCTCCTGCAGCCTTTCTCTCCTGGGGTCTCCTTGGGCAGCTCTCTGAGGTAGACTCTAAGGCAACCCCCCATGCTAGCTCTTTCCCTTTCTCATTTTGCACCCGGTCCACAGAAACACACCCCTTTGGCCTTTCATACAAAGGGAGCACAGTTACTTCCTCAATTACAGTGCTCCAGGCCTTGTACACAGCCTCCTGCTCCAGCCTTCTCAAGATAAAGTCAGTCAGATCCTGGTGCACTGGTTCCCCTCACACTGCAGCGGACACAAATCAAGCACTCTAAGTGGTCAGGGGAAGCCCTTTCCATGGGTCATAGGGTAAGAGAAAGCACCCCCTTTTCCCTCCTTTGAGGGTACTAATAGCACACTGACAACTCTCTATAAAGATCGAGGAATCTTGCAATTTCCAACCATTCCTGGCCTCTTCAACTCCAATCTTGTTTCTTTCCAAAGTGGGTAGCAGATTGCAAAACTAGTTTTCAGGCTGGCCATGGTGGCTCACGCCTGTAATCCCGGCACTTCGGGAGGACGAGGCGGGCAGATCATGAGGTCAAGAGTTCGAGACCAGCCTGGTCAACATGATGAATCCCCATCTCTACTGAAAATACAAAAAGTAGCTAGCTGAGCCTGGTGGCACACACATGTAACCTGAACTACCCAGGAGACCGAGGCACATGAAGCACTTGATTCGGGAGGCAGAGCTTGCAGTGAACAGAGAGCATGCCACTGTACTCCAGCCTGAGCAGCAGAGCGAGACTTTGTCTAAAAAAAAAAAAAAAACTACTTTTCAACATCTTTTTATTGGTTCTGCCTAATAGATTTCTCCTACAACATGTTTTGAGTTCACATTTGTGACATTTGAACTAAGATAATGTTTAGATGAACTCTAAATATGTAGGAATTTGAAAATAGTTAAAAATAATTATTGCCGGGCATGGTGGCTCACGCCTATGATCCCAGCATTTCGGGAGGCTGAGACAGGAAGCTCACTTGAGACCAGGAGTTTGAGACCAGGCTGCGCAACAAAACGTAACCCTGCTTCTACAAAAGAGAAACTGCGTTAGCTGGGCGTGGGGGTGAAGCCTGCAGTCCCAGCGACCCCGGAGGCGGAGGCAGGAGGAGCCCTTGAGCCCAGGAATTTGAGGTTACAGTGAGCTGATCACATCCCTGCCCTTCAGCCTGAGGGACAGAGAGAGACCCTATCTCAAAAAAAAAACCAGACTGCTGTGATCAAAGGTCAGCCTCCGCCTCCATGAAATCAGCCAGGAATTTGCAGGATCCTTGAAATACCTCCACAGAGTCATCCCTGTTGACAAACACCCATCCTGTTCAGGCTCTTGCTATTCGAGATGAGTCACCTGAGGCCTGGATGAGCGAAGAGATTGACAGAGGACCACACAGTGACAGGCAGCAGAATCATGACCAAGCCACAGTGCCTGGATGCCCGTTCCCGTACATTTATTGCCACTGTGACTCTTTGAGAAATGTACGGAATTCGTACATGTTGCGCAGGCCCCGCGGCCCTGCAGTCGGAAACCTGGCTTCAAATCCCGGCTCCTTCGTGTACCCCTGAGTGATCCTGGGCAAATCTCTTCTTCTCTTCTAAGTCTCGGTTATCTGCCTGTAAAATGACATGGGTACTGGTATGAAGAACAAAATGGGTCATTCAGAGGAAACTACTTTTTAAACTTCTATGCCTTAGGTGAGTGCCATAGTTGTCATTATTATTATGGTGCTGGCGGTGGAGATAACCATGGTTTGTTCAGGATAACCTTGGCCTTAGAATGATGAGATTTGTTAGAAGATCACTAATTTGTAATGGTGCTTAGTCACAGGGAATACATAACCTAGGCGGGGTGCGGTGGCTCACACCTATAATCCTAGCACTTCGGCAGGCCGAAGCGGGCAAATCACCTGAGGTTGGGAGTTCGAGACCAGCCTGGTCAACATGGTGAAACCATGTCTCTACTAAACTCACAAAAATTAGCCGGATGTGGTAGTAGGCAGCTGTGATCCCAGCTACTCGGGAGGCTGAGGCAGGAGAATGGCTTGAACCCAGCAGGCAGATGTTGCAGTGAGTCAAGATCACACCACTGCACTCCAGCCTGGACATCAGAGCAAAACTCCGTCTCACAAAACCAAACAAAAAACCACATAACCTAAGTTTCAAAAGTTAGTTTTCCACATAACCTTTATGCAACTGTAAGTCTATACAACCTTGCGTATTAAAAAACGATTTTAGGCTGGGCGTGGTGTCTCATGCCTGTAATCCCAGCACTTTGGGAGGCCGAGCTGGGTGGATCACAAGGTCAGGAGTTCGAGACCAGCCTGGCCAATAAGGTGAAATCTCATCTTTCCTAAAAATACAAAAAAATTAGCTGGGTGTGGTGGTGAGTGCCTGTAATCCCAGCTACTCAGGAGGCTGAGGCAGGAGAATCACTTGAACCCAGAGGTGGAGGTTGCAGAGAGCTGAGATCGCGCCATTGCACCCCAGCCTGGACAACAGAGCGAGACTTCATCTCAATAAATAAATAAATAAGAATTTTAAAGAGAGTAGAAAGCATGTTCCTCTAATATTATGATGTTAAAGAACAGTAAAGGAAATATACATTTTGTGTGTATTCAAGAGCTCAGTAAAACTGCTAGATAAATAAACAGATCAAGATTACAAGATATCCTGAAACAAGGCACGGATGTCACCACGGGCCTGGGCAAAACAGTATCCAAAGCAAGACGACATTTGCCTGCCACCAGGCTGCGGAAGGGGACACAGTCTTTCTCTGAGGAATCTCTGTAACAGGCCACGGGGCACCCACTTCAAAGTCACATGTGCCTGAAAGTCTTTCTGACACGCAGAGGAAAAATGCACACCAGGCGGCTCCCCCAGCAGGAGTCCCTGGAACTAATCAATGTCAAAGACACGGGGAACGTCAGGGCAGGTGAGGGAGCCTCTTTTTTTTTATTATTTTTTAAGACAGGGTTTCCCCATGTTGGTCAGGCTGGTCTTGAACTCCCGACCTCAGTGATCCGCCCGCCTTGGCCTCCAAAGTGCTTGGATACAGGCGTGAGCCACCGCGCCCGGCCCAGGAGCCCCTGGCTGAGCCTTCTTCCCCGAGCAGGACAACACGCCCTTTATCCCTGCTTGATCGCTTTGGGTTGCAAAACACAGGCCACGCTCCTGTCCGACCTAAGAGCGCTTCAGAAAGCGGGAGGGGTGGGAGGGGGGAGCGCTCAGCAGGGGAAGACCTTTCATCCTCTTTGTGACCGTTTCCGAGAAGGGAGAGACATCAAAGGCAAGGGTTTCACTTAGACAGGAAAGCTGTGGTCACCGTGCACTTCCAGCCTTCTGCAGGGGACTCAGTGGCCAGTCTTCAAGTTGTTTTTATTTACGTTCAGTAAAAGCAAGAGGAGCAAGTTTGGCATTACCCGTGAGCACTGGCCTAAGTGATCCGCCTGTGAGGGACGCACGCCTAGGGCAGCAGGAGGCAATGGCCCACAGGTAACCAAAGGGGGTGGTTAACTCCAAGCTGGAAGCCCCGGTCCCTTCATCTCTGCTGCTCAAAGCTGCTTCATCTTGCATATCTTCTCAACATAATCATACGCGCATACGCTAAATCATTTGTGTTGGCTACCACAATTTAAAAAGAACATGCTCAAAGCAGGCACACCGTCTTTATTTTTTATTTAAAAAGTCTTTTCCTGGCTGGGCTCAGTGGCTCACACTTATAATCCCAGCACTTTGGGAGGCTGAGGCGAGTGGATCAGTTGAGGTCAGGAGTTCGAGACCAGCGTGGCCAACATGGTGAAACTGCGTCTCTAACAAAAATACAAAAGTGAGCCGGGCGTGGTGGCACTTACCTGTGGTCCCAGCTACTCAGGAGGCCGGGGCAGGAGGATGGCTTAAACCCGGGAGGCGGAGGTTGCAGTGAGCAGAGATCGCGCCCCTGTACTCCAGCCTGGGCGACAGAGCGAGACTCCCTATCAGAAAAAAAAAAAGACTTTTCCTTCGGTGCTATGTCAGAGAGGCTCTGAGGACCAGCTCTCTGCTAGTCTACTGGTCTGGGAATCCACAGGTCTAGTCATTCTGCTCTGAAAGGCTTGGCTCAGCTGAGGTACTGTGAAGTTCATCCAGCGCATTTGGGAGCGTCCTGAGCACCCAGGCAGGAAATGAGTGCAATTGAATGGGAATGGGAGAGCAATGAACATTCTGGAAAGTGGCCTTCAGATCAAATCTGCGCTGAGTCAGCGTCAATCTGCCAAGCTGGGGGCAGACACTGGATGTCCTCTGGATTTTTCAGACTTCACCGAGCCATTATCCTCTCTCCGTGACTATGAGCCTCTCCACGGGAGACCTGAGCTCCCCGGGGAAGGAACCGAGCTCCGGGAACATAGTACTGGCTTGATAGACACCGAGCTGTTTCATCATCAAATCCTAAATGTATTTTTTATCTAACCATTTTCCCTTAATTTACTTCTTATCTCCCCAGGGACTAGTACTATATAGGCAGGAATGAGTGAATGAATGAATAAATGAATAAATGGATGTGTTAATAAACATGTTATCTATTGTCTTTTATACATAAAAGCATTTGTATACTTTGTGAATGTAACAGTGTTTTCTTCCTAATGTTGTTTGCCTGAATATGGTGCCATTATTCATTATGATAAATGTATCTTTACATTTTTAAGACTATGTTATTTACAAAACGCTTTCACATACATTATCTTATTTAATCCGCACAGCAGTGCTACAAAGTAGATATTATTGTCTCCCAGTTTAGATAAGATAGGCGATTCGTCCAAAGTCCACAACAAGAACAGAGCTGGACTTGAACCCAAGTTTTGCCACATACGTCTATTGCAGTCCTTTCCCCTAGACTGAAAGGTGGGTAGGCAGGCAAAGGTTATATTCATCTGTAAACAGATGCTTGTTTCTAAAGATGCAGTACAGCATGCACGGCCTAAATAGGAAAAGTAGCATCTCTAAACTCCTGGCAGGCTCTCCCACCAGGCACCTGGCTTGTCGCTGGGTACACCTGCTTTTGAAGGCACAGCTGGTCCTACGCCCAGGCACTCAACAGAACTTACATCTGACCGCAGCTACTTGATACCAAAACAACCAGCGAAAAGGAAGAAAATTCAGGCAATTAACCAGTTATTATTTTGTCTACACAATGACAAACAACCTTTGCGGTTGATTTTTCGTCTTTAAGTTGCGATATTCATGGAAACGCCACAATTATTTCTTCTCCACTTGAATGTCAGCCCACAAGGAAGCCAGCAGGCTTGAACAGCAGGAGTCAGCATTTAAAAGCTAGGTCTCAAAATGTGGTCTGCGTCCTAAGGCTCCTGGCGCTCTTTTCCTTGCTAACGATCTCGGTTGCTGGCACTGTTTCTGAAGACACCCTTAGTATCCCAGAGCAGTAAGGACCTTAGAAATCATTGAGTGCAGTAGTTTTCAATTTTTTTTTAAAAATCATACTGAATATTTTATTTAAATGAAATCTAACATAGAAACCCAATCAGCAAAGCAAATCCAGGCAGATTTGCTTTGGCTGAAGAGGAGATTGTGGTAAGCCTGAGGGAGCCTGCTATCATTTGGATGTTTGTCCCCTCCAGCAATCACGTTGAATTTTTTTTTTTTTTTTTGAGACGGAGTCTCGCTCTGTGGCCCAGGCTGGAGTGCAGTGGCATGATCAAGGCTCACTGCAGCCTTCACCTCCTGGGTTCAAGCGATTCTCCTGCCTCAGCCTCCTGAGTCACTGGGACTACAGGTGCACGCCACCACGCCCAGCTAATTTTTATACTTTTAGAGAAGGGGTTTCACGGTGTTGGTCAGGCTGGTCTCGAACTCCTGACTTGGTGATCCAGCCAACTCGGCCTCTCAAAGTGCTGGGATTACAGGCATGAATTACCACACCCAACCGATCATGTTGAAATGTTATCCCCAGTATTGAACGTGGGGCTTAATGGGAGGGGTTTGGGTCATGGGGAAGATCCATTAATAGACTGATGCCCTTTCTTGGGCGGGGTTGGGGTGCATGGTGTGTTCTTGGTCTATGTGCTTCTGTGAGGGCTGGCTGTTAAGAAGAGCCTGGCACCTCCGCCCGCTTGTTTCCTCTCTCACCATGTGACCTCTGCACAGTCCCCTTAGCCTTTGGTCATGAGCAGCAGCCTGAGACCCTCACCAGAAGCAGATACTGGCACCATGCTTCTTGTATAATCTGCAGAACTGTGAGCTGAATACACCTCCTTTCTTTACCTATTACCCAGCCTCAGTTATTCCTTCTGTTTTTGTTTGGTTTTTGAGTCAGAGTCTCACTCTGTCACCCAGGCTGAAGGGCGACCTCGGCTCACCGCAGCCTCCGCCTCCCGGGTTCAAGCAATTCTCCGGCCTCAGCCTCTCGAGTAGCTGGGATTGCAGGTGCCCGCCACACATGGCTAATTTTTGTATTTTTAGTAGAGACGGGGTTTCACCAAGTTGGCCAGGCTGGTCTCGAACTCCTGACCTCAGGTGATCCGCCCGCCCCGGCCTCCCAAAGTGCTGGGATCACAGGCGTGGGCCACCACTCCCGGCCAGGTATTCCTTATAGCAACACAAACAGATTAAGACATTCTCCTCTCAGGATGGTCCTGGAGACACATCCACCAGGGCCCTAAAACTGGATCGACCCCTTCATTTTACAGATGAGGAAAAAGAGGCCCAGGGAGCAAAACAGCTCAGATAAAGAACTTAGAAATCCACGAATGTGGTTCTGCTGCTCTTTGAATTTGTTTCTCATGTCAGCTTGACTTTGATTTCCCTTCTCCTCTTATATCCTGTCCTAAGTTGTAAGTACCTCTGCTCTCTGCATGCGGAACCACCCCAGCAGTCTAACATGACCGCCACCGCTTAGAAAACATGAGATTTCCCAAACGTCCCTGGTCAAAAGAATGCACAGGAGCCCTCGTTGGAGATGCTGAGTCTTAGATTCCCTTCTTCGCAGTTCTGAGTCAATTGGCTCGGGATGAAGTTCAGGTCGTGCTTTTGACCAGTGAAGTTTGGGAAACACTTGCTGGATGGAATGGGCTAGCGATGTTCTTTCACAGAGCCTGTAAAGAGTCTCACCAGGTAGGCCATCTGTAAAGCCAGAGAAGATCTTCCTTCTTATATTTTTCATTTATTTATTTATTTATTTTGTTTTAAAGCCAGAGAAGAGCTAAGTTTTCTCTCTTCATAATCCAGAAGTGCCTGTTATAAAGGGGGAAAAAATCCAGTCCTTTTTCAGCCCACAGGTTTGTAAAAGTGTCGCTTGACTGCTTCAGTCGGCACGTGGCTTTAGGATGTTGATCTCTGCCGGGCGTGGTGGCAGGTGCCTGTAGTCCCAGCTACTCAGGAGGCTGAGGCTGGAGGAGCCCTTGAGTCCAGGAGTTCTGGGCTGTAGATCGGGTGTCCGCACTAACTTCGGCATCAATATGGTGACCTCCCCGGAGCTGGGGACCACCAGGTCGCCTAAGGATGAACCGGCCCAGGTCGGAAACGGAGCAGGTCAAAACTCCCATGCTGATCAGCAGTGGGATCGCGCCTGTGAATAGCCACTGCACTCCAGCCTGGCCAACACATCGAGACCCCGTCTCTAAAAAAAATAATAAAAAGTAGAAAACGATGTTGATCTCTGCTCTCTCACCGACCACCGGCTCCTGACCGTCCACTTCTGCTCAGGCTCTCCCATGCGACTTGCTCTTTGCCAAAAGGGTCTCCTCCAAGTCCTTGATTCCAAATGAAAGCGTACTTTATCCAGCCCCCATTCCTAGCCTCCCAGCGCAGCTGGACACTCTAAACTTCCCTTCCTGGTCTGTTTGCCTGTGTGTGCCCGCAGGATGCTCCCTGGAAGCTCCCAACCTAGTCTGCTGGCACCACCCTTTCCTTTATATTTACGTGAACGGCTTGAGTCCCCTCCGCACTTCTAAGTGAGATTTGCACCCACCGCTCCGCCAACACACACTGTGTTATAGGAAAGGTAAGTAATGAAATATGTGTCTTTCCAAGTGCGGCCCACGTCATTTCCTTCCTAGAGACCGTCTGGCTACCACCTGTCTCCTCAGTGACCCCGACTCCAGGTCAGCTCTGACTCGGTTTCTGGTTCCCTTTTTGCTCGCCATGGAAAACAGAACCGTACTCTCCTTTGGAATAATGCTGCCATTGGTGATGACGGCACCAAAAACGGAGTCACAAAGAACAGCAGGCCTCTCGGCGTCACATCGTCCCTTAGTTCCCTACGTGTTAGTAACACAAGGCTACCGTATGAACAGGCTGTACCGAATGTTGGAAGACAATTAATGGGAATGTGTCTGCAACTGGAGGCTGCATTTGATCGTCTCTAGAGTCCAAGGGAAGGAGATTTTAAACCCATGGTAGGGCTTTCCTTGTGGACAGACTCCAGCCCCCAACTTGGCTTCTATCTCCTGGGCTCCTCAGAGGGAGTCCTCTCCACAGTTCTTCACTGCATGAAAAGCACCCTCCTGCCCACAGATTGAATATACACACCCTAGAATTTGTCCCAACGGCACCCACATTGCTCCCCAGCACACACGTGGGCACGCACACACATCAGGACAATCCACAGCGTAAATGATCCATAGCAGCACTCTGAGAATGTCACCAGCAGTGGGAGCACGCGGACGTGAAGACCGTTTGGGGCGGCTCCAGGGATCCATAGCTTTTCTAGTTCAAGGTCACTCTGCAAGTGTAAGATGAAGCTACACCTCTTTATTCCCTCCCTCTGCTCTACTTGACTCAGGGTCACTTTTTTTTTTTTTGACGCGGAGTTTCGCTCTTGTTGCCCAGGCTGGAGTGCAATGGTGCAATCTCGGCTCACCGCAACCTCCGCCTCCCGGGTTCAAGCGATTCTCCTGCCTCAGCCTCCTGAGTATCTGGGACTACAGGCGTGCGCCACCACGCCCGCTAATTTATAGGTATATTTTTTCGTTTTATATTTTTAAACTTTTTTTCTTTTTTTAAACATGGGGTTTCACCAGGATGGCCAGGCTGGTTTTGAACTCCTGACCTCGGGTGATCCACCCACCTCGGCCTCCCAAAGTGCTGGGATTACAGGTGTGGCCAATTTTTATATTTTTATTAGGGGCGGGGTTTCACCATGTTGACCAGGATGGTCTCGATCTCTTGACCTCGTGATCCACCCGCCTGGGCCTCCCAAAGTGCTGGGATCACAGGC
Source organism: Plecturocebus donacophilus (assembly GCA_004027715.1). Classification (NCBI taxonomy): domain Eukaryota; kingdom Metazoa; phylum Chordata; class Mammalia; order Primates; family Pitheciidae; genus Plecturocebus; species Plecturocebus donacophilus. The sequence continues at coordinate 17,076 of PVKP010019794.1, read as the reverse complement.
CTGAGCCACCGCGCCCGGCCCTCAGGGTCACTTTTAAACAACATGCACACATATACACACACGCACACCTCCCAAGAGGAAACAAAAGCATTTTCCTAAAGCCAACCTAGTCTGCAAAATATTTTTAACCCTAAGAGAAAAACAGCCTTTTATACGCGAAGGCAGAAAAATGGCAGATGCCTCCAGCACAGCCTCCTCTCCTGCAAGCCAAGCCTTCCCACCCACAGCTACCAGGCTGACGGGATCGCCGTCGGCGGCACCACAAAAGGAGAATTAAAATCAGTCCTGTGCTTTTTCTGCTGGGTTTTCATTTTACCTTCTCTCAAGCACTGTGAGATATTCCAAATACTCCAAGTACTCCCAAGACAAGGCATAGTGCCAGTTCTCTTTCAGTGTCTGACCTCCCCTTCCACAGGCAGAGAATTCCCACTGAGCCCGTGGCTACCTAACCAAAGACCACTACTCTGTGTATCCGCACCTGCAGCTAGAGGTGGCCATCGGACTAAGTTTGAGCCATGAAATGTTGAGAAGGTGATAGGTGCCCTTGTTTTCAGCTTTGCCCTGACAGAGATTGTGTATGCTTGACCCTTTACTCTCTTCCTGCTGGCTATGAGACGCGCAGAACAAAAGCAGGCATCTGACATCCAGAGACAGCCAGGCGCGGTGGCTCACGTCTGCAATCCCAGCACTTTGGGAGGCCAAGAAGGGCGGATCACGAGGTCAGGAGTTCGAGACCAGCCTGGCCACCATGGTGAAACCTCGTCTCTACTAAAAATATAAAAATTAGCCGGGGGTGCTGGCACGTGCTGTAGTCCCGGCTACTCAGGAGGCTGAGGCCGGAGAATCCCTGGAACCCACGAGGCAGAGGCTGCGGTGAGCTGAGATCACCACTGCACTCCAGCCTGGGCAACAGAGCAAGACTCCGTCTCAAAAATGAAAACAAAAACAAAAACCCAAAGATGAACCCCCTATTTCCAGACGTCTATGGAGAAAGAAACAAGCATCTACTGGAGGCTGAGGCCAGAGAATCGCCAGAACCCACGAGGCAGAGGCCGCGGTGAGCTGAGATCACCACTGCACTCCAGCCTGGGCAACAGAGCAAGACTCCATCTCAAAACAAAAACAAAAGGCCAGAGATGAGCTACCCATTTCCAGACGTCTACGGACAAAGAAACAAGCATCTACTTTTTTAAAGCCAACGTATTTTGGCATTCTCTGCTACAGACGCTTAGGTGGAAGCCGGTTAAATACAGGGACCATCCTCACGGATGCCAGGGCTCGGACTCAGGGCTCCAACCACAGTGCTCCCTTCAACCTTCTACAGATTATGAGATTGCACGTCGTAGTCCATGTCTTTTTGTAGTGTTCTTGTTTAAAATAGCTGCTAATTTTTCTTCTGTTAAGATAACACTGTCCAGTGATCTGTCAACGTCTTCCTCAGCAGCTGCCTTAGCTTAGCCTTGGAGCCCAGGAGTACGGAACATTTTCTGGAACAATGCTTTCTTTCTCTTTAATAGGTTCATCAGGTAATTTGCTGGCTTGGAGCTTACAGGCAGAAAACTTGTATCCAACAAGGATGAAAGAGGCTTTACAAATACACAGAGGACATGGGGGAGCCAGGTGATGAGAGCTGGTTGCTATGGACTCGTCGTCTGTACCTCCGCCCTCGGTCCTCTCCAATACGCCTGCTAAGGTCCACGAGTGAATGAAAGTGAAGCAGTCTTATCATAGCCAGCAAAAACACAGAGAGGCAGAAATTCAATTTCAAGCCATCATTCTTCACTCACCAGGAAGAATAAATCACCATTTGACAGCCCTATAGGAACTTCATCCGAAGAACAGATGTTATTAACTCTATTTTCTAATTTGCTTAAATGACAAACAACAGCAAACTCATCAAGCATTTGGTGTAAACCATACAACGTTCTATATGGTTTTCCATGTTAACTCAGAAGTCTGAGTTAAGGTAGGTGCAATTACTTTTCCCATTTTACAGGCAAGGAAACAAAGGCACAAATATATTTTATGTGCTTGTAAGTAGAGTAAATATATTTTGGTTGGCATACATAAAAATGCCATCTTCTAGAGATTCTTTGTGGACGGTGTGCTGAACCACAGCGGTTATGAAGTGTGTTCACCCATCAGTTCTTTCCCCCCTAAAATGGCACTCCTCTGAAATTCACCGGCTTCCTCGGTGGGCAGAACTCTCTGACCATTCTGAGCTTGTACGCGAAAGGCAGGTGGTTCTCAGCTGGATCAACTGTTCTTCTAATCAGGAAAACGGCGTCTTCGTGTCGTATGAAGCCTATTTCAGTGTTGAAAGTGTTCACCAAGTTGTTCATCTCCTTATAATAACTCCAGTTTTGTTTTCCTTAGAACAAATTCTATTTGTTTATCGCCATATAAATGTTCTTAAGCACTAAAGTACTGCCAGGCTCAGTGGCTCACACCCGTGATCCCAGCACTTTGGGAGGCCAAGGCGAGTGGATCACCTGAGGTCAGGAGTTCGAGACCAACCTGACCAACATGGAGAAGCACCATCTCTACCAAAAATATAAAAAATTAGCTGGGTGTAGTGGTGCATGCCTGTGATCCCAGCTACTCAGGAGGCTGACGCAGGAGAATCGCTTGAACCCGGGAAGTGGCAGTTGCGGTGAGCTGAGATCATGCCATTGTACTCCAGCCTGGGCAACAGAGGCAAGACTCCATCTCAAAAAATAATAATTATCATAATAATACAAAAAATTACCGAGGCATGGTGGCCGGCACCTGTCATCCCAGGTGCTCGGGAGGCTGAGGCAGGAGAATGGCTTGAACCCGGGAGGCTGTAGGGAGCTGAGACTGAGCCACTGCACTGCAGCCTGGGTGACAGACCGGGACTTTGTCTAAAAAAAATGTACTTAAGGCAAACCAATAGTTAACAAAAAGGCTAAAAAGGTTCGTTGGATTTTGACCGTTTTAGTTACCAGGGAGCTCTACTAATGGCATTTATGTGTACTCTCTGTTTAAATAATTTCAAACGTTGAAATAGTTTTGCTTGTCAATTCAGAGTTGAAGAGCCTGTACAGCTCCTGTTTTTGAAATAATATTGTTTTGGAAAATGTGGCACATACACACCATGGAGTACTATGCAGCCATAAAAAATGATGAGTTTGTGTCCTTTGTAGGGACATGGATGAACCTGGAAACCATCATTCTCAGCAAACTGACACAAGAACAGAAAATCACACACCGCATGTTCTCACTCATAGGTGGGCGTTGAACAATGAGAACACATGGACACAGGGAGGGGAACATCACACACTGGGGTCTGTGGGGGGCAAATAGGGGAGGGACAGTGGGGGGTGGGGAGTTGGGGAGGGATAACTTGGGGAGAAATGCCAGATATAGGTGAAGGGAGGAAGGCAGCAAACCACATTGCCATGTCTGTACCTCTGCAACAATTTTGCATGTTCTTCACATGGACCCCAAAACCTAAAATGCAATAAAAAATAAAATAAAATAAAAAAAAAAATAAATAATATTGCTTTTTGTCTGTGCTATATGTGGCAAAGATTTATGATTTCCTCTATCCTCACCTTCTCTTACTTTGGGATAGCAAAGTGATTAAAAACAAAACACAGATGTGGGCGGGGCACAGCAGCGCACGCCTGTGATCCCAGCACTGTGGGGGGCTGAGGCGGGTGGATCACGAGGTCAGGAGTTCAAGAGCAACCTGGCCAACACGGTGAAACCCCGTCTCTACAAAAATACAAAACAGCCGGGCATGATGGCAGGCGCCTGTAATCCCAGCACTGTGGGGGGCTGAGGCAGGAGAATCGCCTGGTTCTCTGGAGGCGGAGGTCGCAGTGAGCCAAGATCACACCACCGTACTCCAGCCTGGGTGAGAGAGTGAGAGTCTGTCTCAGAATAAAACAAACAACAAAAAAAACAAAGATGTTGGCCAGACGCAGTGGCTCACTCCTGTGATCCCAGCGCTTTGGGAGGCCGAGGCAGGCAGATCACGCGGTCAGCAGTTCAAGACCAGCCTGGCCAATACGGTGAAACCCCCTTCTCTACTAACAATACAAAAATCAGCTGGGTGTGGGGGCCCACGCCTGTAGTCCTGGCTGCTCAGGAGGCTGAGACAGAACAATCACTTGAACCCAGAGGCAGAGGTTGCAGTGAGTCAAGATCACGCCCTTGCATTTCAGCCGTGGCGACGGAACAAGGCTCCATCTCACAAAAAAATGTATCAGTGGATGCCGTTGGGTGGAATTCTTAGGAAACCTCTTTAAAGAAGCACACGCTCATCTAACAAATGTTTTCCATTGCCCTTTCTCCTCTGGCTTTGAGGGTAGACGTTATGGCAGAGGAGGTGTGGGGAGCTTGTGCCTGGGAGGCAATAGACACACACTAAGGACGGCTCAGTGGACGCACAGGAGGAGCCAGCCCTGAAACGCCTAACTGCAGACGTCACATAATGGGAAGAACACGCCGGGCGCGCTGGCTCACGCCTGTAATCCTAGCACTTTGGGAGGCCGAGGCGGGTGGATCACCTGAGGTCGGGAGTTCAAGACCAGCCTGGCCAACATGGTGAAACCCTGTCTTTAAAAAAAAAAAGGCGGGGGAGGGGGGAAGAACACAAAAGTGTATTCTTTAAAATTCTGTTTTTCTGGTTTCTTTAACAGTCAAAAGAAATTTCTAAATTGCCAGTGATTAGATAAATAGCAGCAGAGGCTATAAAGCTTTTCAACATCTTGAAGCTTAAAAATTGGGAGAGGTCTACAAAGCATGGTTAGACATTCTGTTCTACAGCCACGAGGTATTTTCAAACAGTATCTGAAATTGAATCATCTGTTGGTGAATCAGATCAATCATTCAAAAATAAGATTCAGTTATTAAGAAAGAAAAAACACTAATGCTACTATCCTCTCTCCATTTATTTCAGTAAAATTAATTTGGACATAGAAAAGAAGACATCACTGATTTTTTTCTTTTAAAATTGACAAGAAGTACATAAAGTATTTTGATTTTTTTCACGTGAAGAATTTTTTTTTTATTTTTATTTTTTTTTTTTATAAAAGATGGGGTTTAACCATGATGGCCAGGCTGGTCTTGAACTCCTGACCTCAGGTGATCCACCCACCTCGGCCTCCCAAAGTGCTAGGATTACAGGCGTGAGCCACCGCGCCCGGCCTTTTCTTCTTTTTTTTTACGTGAAGAATTCCTGCGCTCAGAAATATGCATATAGGTAGTATTGCTCACTCAGGTGAATGGGTCTTAGCTTTAACAAGAAGCAGAAGGAACTTCTCAGCTGTAGAACTGAATGAGATTTTAGGCCGGGCCACTGGCTCATGCCTGTAATCCCAGCACTTTGGGAGACGGAGGCAAATGAATCACTTGAACTGAGGAGTTCGAGACCAGCCTGAGCAAATGGCGAAACCTCATCTCTACCAAAAATACAAAAAATTCGCTGGGCGTGGTGGAGTGCCCCTGCGGTCCCAGTTACTCCGGAGGCTGCGATGCAGGATCGCCTGAACCTGGGAGGCGGAGGTTACAGTGAGCTGAGACTGCGCCCCTGCACTCCAGCCTGGGCAACAGAGTGCGATCTCATCTGAGAAAAAAAAGAGGGAGAAAGAGAGATTTAAAAATATGTACAAATATATATTTCATAATAATGATAACAGCTACTATTTAAACGTACCAGTAACAGGCCAAGTTCTGTAGCAGATCTTGGCGCTTGGAGACAGGCCTTTTGATTTACCCCCAAATCTGGGCTTTATTTCCTTAAATCACTGGTGAGAGCGTAAGCATCCTGTATTTGAAGAAATGTATTCAGTGGGTTCACTGATGTATTGCTGAGCTTTTTTCTTCTCTTCTCCCATATCTTCAAGAAAGTCTTCATTCCAAAAAGTGATGAGATTTTGAGAGGCATTTTTATGCCACTAAGAATTTTCTCAATAGCTCCTAACCACAACTGTATCATTTTCTATATGTGTATAAGAAATTACCGCAAACTTCGTGGGTTAAACCATCCCCATTTATCACCTCAAACTTTCTGTAAGGTGAAAGTCTGGTGCGGCATGTGGGTCACTTGCGTGGGGCCTCCCGAGGCTAAAATCAAGGTGTCAGTCAAGCCATGTCCTCGTCTCAAGATGAGGGCTTTCTTCCAAGCTCCCTTAGAGGGCTGGTAAAAGTTCAGTTCCTTGCAATAGAGGACTGCAGTCCCCATTTTCTGGCTGGCTGCTGGCCAGGGTGTATCCTCAAGTCCTTGAGAACGCCCGCAGGTTTCAGCTATGCACCTGCCTTCTCTCACAACCTGGCAGTTTGCTTGTCTTCAAGCCAGCAGGAGAGTATTTCACTGATGCATCGCCTTTCTCTCTCTTTCTTTTTTTACATGGAGTCTCCCACTGCTGCCCAGGCTGGAGTGCAGTGGCGTGATCTCAGCTCACTGCAACCTCCGCCTCCCGGGTTCAAGAGATTCTCCTGCCTCAGCCTCCCGAGTAGCTGGGACTACAGGCGCCCACCACCACGCCCGGCTAATTTTTATATTTTTAGTAGAGACGGGGTTTCCCCATGGTGTCCAGGACGGTCTCGATCTCTTGACCTCGTGATCTGCCTGCCTCGGCCTCCCAAAGTGCTGGGATTGCAGGCGTGAGCCACCAGCCTGGCCCACCTTCTCTTAAAGAGCTCATTTGATTAGGCCAGGTCCCCCCAGGACCATCTCCCTTGTGAGAAAGTCAAGGTGAACCAATTAATAACCTCGCCGTGGGGTCCCTGGACTCACCGACTCTGATTCCTTCATAGTCACTGTCCCACTCACACTCCAGGGAAGCGGGTTTTGCAGGGCACGTGTGTCAGGGGGCAGAATCCTGGGGACCATCTCCAAATCTTTCCTACCCCAGCAACCTAGAGCATTTTGTCGCTTGAAGTTATCATGATGACTTTAAATTCACAGCCCTTAAGAGGGAGGCAGCGCCTAGATTCTTACCTAATTATCTGGAAGTGTCATTGTCAGCCCTGCACCATCACCACTGTTTTCAAGTTAGATATTCAACCCCTGAGGACGGCTCGTCCTTCAAACTAGAATGAAAAGACGTGCGCCGTTGCTGTTCCATCCTTCTGTGTAGATGTCACAAGCGATGCACTTTCAGACCTCCGTCCTCGGGGCTGGCACCCAGGAGTTTCCTCACCAGGCCAGTGCCCCTGTGTGGTCTGGAACCGGCAGCAATGGTGGCAACCCTCTCATTAGGGCAGTGCTCCGGGATGGCTCTACACCGTATTTACAGAGACTGAGCCATTTACCCAGCCTTCTCAACTATCCCATCAACTACCTAACACGTTTTATTAAATCTAGTTCAGCTAAAATGAGCCAGAGTGAACTGTGTTATTGGAAAACAAGAGCCTTGACCAGTATGGTAATTAATAGCAGATGTGGTGATGGCCAGCAGACCTTCCAGGAAATGCTCATGTGATGTGGCCAGGTCAAGAGGCAGCGAGGACCCAGACCACCGCAGCAGGGAGGGACCGTTACCTAGACGGTCGCTCGGCCATGTGGAATGAGGAGCCTGTCAAGGACAAGTGTTTCAGGGACCAAATAATCGTGAGGAAGAAGGCATGTGGAAGATGGAGCTGGATGCCTTTAATTGGATAAGAACAAAAAGGCAGTGGGATGGTAATGTTGTATGCCGTTGCTAGGTTACAGTTCCCAAATATTTGGTCAAATGCTAGTCTGGATGTCGCTGCGATGGTTTTCTGTTCTTGTTTTTTGAGACAGTCTCACTTCGTCTCGCCCAGGCTGTAGCAGTGGCACGATCTCGGCTCACTGCAGCCCTCGCCTCCCGGGTCAGCAGTTCTCCTGCCTCAGCCTCCCCAGTAGCTGGGACCACAGGCACCTGTCCCCGCGCCCAGCCACTTTTTTTTTGGAGACAGAGTCTCACTCTGTTGCTCAGGCTGGAGGGCAGTGGTGTGACCTCAGCTCACTGTAACCTCCGCCTCCTGGGTTCAAGTGATTCTCCTGCCTCAGCCTCCCCTGCAGCTGGGACTACAGGTGCCCACAATACTGGGCTAATTTTTGTATTTTTAGTAGAGACGGTTTCACCATGTTGGCCAGGCTGGTCTCGATCTCTTGCCCTCGTGATCCGCCTGCCTCGGCCTCCCAAAGTGCTGGGATTACAGGCGTGAGCCAACGAGCCCTCCCAAATATTTTTTTTTTAATATAGAGCCTTGCTCTGTGGCCCAGGCTGGAGTGCCGTGGCGCGATCTCAGCTCACTGCAACCTCTGCCTCTTGGGTTCAAATGATTCTCCGCCTCAGCCTCCTGAGTAGCTGGGACTACAGGTGCACACCGCCACGGCTGGCTAATGCTTTTGTATTTGTAGTAGAGACAGGATTTCACCATGTTGACCAGGCTGGTCTCGAACTTCTGACCTCAAGCGGTCCATCTGCCTCGGCCTCCCAAAGTGCTGTGATTACAGGCCTGAGCCGCCGCACCCGGCCCTCTCTCAAAAATTTTAATGGCAAAGTACTTTTGCACCAACCCAATATGTAGGTGGACCATGTTTACTATGTTGTGCCTGGAACACAGGAGAAAATATTCTCTTCTACATTTTTATGAAGCAAATTCAGATTAAGTTCATAGAATCTATTACATCAATAATAGTTAACTTATTGTAGCCATATCCTTGTTACCTAAAGAACCGTGACTCACACTGATGTTATGTGTTGTTAATAAAGCCCACAAAATGGAAGCAAAGTATCTCATAACGTTTTTACAAACGGATTCACTGACATATATATGAGTTGAGGTTGTTAAATAAAATATTAGGCCGGGCACGGTGGCTCATGCCTGTAATCTCAGCACTTTGGGAGGCCAAGGCAGGAGGATCATCTGAGGTCGGGAGTTCAAGACCAGCGTGGCCAACATGGTGAAACCCTGTCTTAAAAAATAAGTAAATAAACAAATAAAATAAAATATTAATAGGCCGGACATGGTAGCTCATGTCTGTAAGCCCAGCACTTTGAAAGGCTGAAACAGGATGATCATTTGAGCTCAGGAGTTCAAGACCAGCCTAGGCAAGATAGTGAGACCCCATCTTTAAAAAAAATATATTAGGCCGGGTGTGGTGGCTCACGCCTGTAATCCAAGCACTTTGGAGGCCAAGGCGGGCAGATCACCTGAGGTCGGGAGTTCAAGACCAGCCTGACCAACACGGTGAAACCCCGTCTTAGAAAAATTTTTATTTTAATTAGCCAGGTGTGCTAGTGCACACCTGTGGTCCCAGCCACTTGGGAGGCTGAGGTGGGAGGACTGCTTATGTCTGGGAAGTTGAGGCTGCAGTGAACCATTGCACTCTAGCCTGGGTAACAAAGTAAGACCCTGTCTTTAAAATAAATACATATAGTACTAGGACAAAATGTATACTTTAAGAAATCTATAAGTTGATGTGTATTAAAATTGTCACCATCTAATTTCTGTGCTGTAAATATAAATTATTTTATGATATATATATAGCTATATGTGTATTGTTCTATGCTATAAATATAAACATCTGTCCTATAATACTATTAATGTCAGAAATCCAAGAAGAATTAAACATCAGTCTTATTTATTGTTTCGATGTCTTCATTGAAACCATGTTATTGAAGACTTACTGGCCCTTTACTTCCTCATTCAGCCATTCAAATAGGCACTGCTAGTAGCTGAGATTATAAGAGCAAAACAGACATGACCCTTTGGACGTAACTGTGAGCAGTCTCAAAAATGCATTAATTAAATTATAGTACAAATAAACACAACTACAAACTGTAATGAGTTCCCTGAGAAAAATGCTACATGCTCCGGGATCTAGGTTGTACAGGGAGTCAGGGAAGATCTTCTGGAGGATGTGGTATTCGAACTGAGGCCTGAAAATGACTAAGCAATATCTAAGTGTTGGAGTGTATAGAAGAGCCTGCTCCAGACACAGACGAAAGCATGGAGAAGCCTGTGAAGCAAAACGGGGCATGCGTTTTAGCTCAAGGCACAGGAGACTGTGTGACCGCAGCGAGAGCGAGGGAGAGGGGACAAGCAGGGGCTCTCGAGGCGGCCACCACGGCCACCCGGCACTGCAGAGGCCTCCCCGGGTCCTCTCCCCAGGCCTGGGGGATTGCACAGGTCGTCACAACAGTAAACACAATAGCAAGAACAGAAATTAGTTCAGCAGTGACAGCCAGTGCAGGAATCCCATCAGAAACAGTAAAAGCAAAGAGAATGGAGAGGAAACCCAAGCCAAAGGCCTTGTGCAGCAGCCAAAAACGAGGAGTCCAGACACAGAAACAGCAAAACCAAAGACAAACGTGAAGTTTGGATCAAGCTGTCAGACCAAACGCGTGTATCTATCTAGCCTTCTCTCCCAAATCCCTTTAGTCTCCCAAAAAAAAGAAAGTTTAAATTTTCCTTTGGCTGGCTGTGGTGCCTCTCGTCTGTAATCCCAGCACTTTGGGAGGCTAAGGCAGGTCGATTGCTTGAGCCCACAAGTTCAAGACCAGCCTGGGCAACATGGCAAACCCCCCTCTCTACAAAATGTACAAAAAGTAGCCAGGCATGGTGGCATGTGCCTGCAGTCCCAGCTCTGGGAAAGCGGAAGCGGGAGGATGGCTGAGCCCAGGGAGGTGAGCCATGATTTTGTGACTACATTCCAGCCAAGTAAATGGGATGAGACCTTGTCTCAAAAGGAAAAAAAGGGAAAAGGCCAGTTACGGTGGCTCCTGCCTGTAATCCCAGCAGTTTGGGAGGCCGAGGTGGGTGGATCGCCTGAGGTCAGGAGTTGGAGACCAGCCTGGCCAACAAGGTAAAACTTCGTCTCTACTAGAAATACAAAAAATTAGCAGGGCATCATGGCAGGTGCCTGTAATCCCAGCTACTAGGGAGGCTGAGGCAGGAGAATCATTTGAACCCGGGAGGCGGAGGTTGCAGTGAGCTGAGATGGCACCACTGCACTCCAGCCTGGGCAACAAGAGCGAAACTCCATCTCAAAAAAAAAAAAAAAAAGAAAAAGAAAAAACATTTATCTTATAAAGGGTAACCTTATAAAGGGTAATTGTGCTTAAAAAAAATATTGCACCATCATCTGACCAGAAATTTGAGGAAGAAACAAAGCGATGTGAAATTAAAGGGAAATAGCCAATAACCAAAAAGAAAACAAAAAAACCACCCGTCTACAGCACAAACACAAGAGTATTTCGGTGAGTTTGTATTTTACAAGCAAAAATTGTTTATAATTTGCATTTACAAGGTATTTATTGTCACTGACTCTTTCCTCCGTTTAAAATGTTGTTCATTATGCATGTATTACGTCGGGAATGGTTTCAGGAGGCCCAGCTGGGTCTGCCGGAGGGTTAGTACACCTGGAAAAACAACCCTGGGCAATTGATCTCCAATTCTCCTCGCCTGACGGTAAGCATTCAGGAATGTGCTGGGGGTCACGAGTGAGTTTGCATCTGGTGACCATTAGAAATGTAACCAGAGGAAGCAGGACAGTTGAAAGTGATCAGGAAGGAGTGAAGCCTCTGAGAACGGCGAGGAGAGCTCTTAAAGACCTTAGGGTTCTATCCATCAACCAGTGGTGCCGCCAGCAGCAAGACCCTCTGGGAGAGGACAGCCAGGTGAGTTTCCCTCCCACGGGAGGTGGCTGCTGTGCCTTTGCTCCATACAGCTGTCTGGATGTAGCAACCTAAACCTCTTCTATTTCCGTTCAAGGTATTCGTGTTATTTACCTGGCACTTTACTGTCTTCCAACTAATACAATCATCTTTATGAAAACTTCGCAGTTACATTATTTTAAAAAATAAACAAGCCGGCTGCGGTGGCTCATGCCTGTAATCCCAGCACTTTGGGAGGCTGAGGCGAGCAGACCACGAGTTCAGGAGTTCGAGACCAGCCTGGCCAGCAGGGTGAAACCCCGTCTCTACTAAAAAATACAAAAAATTAGCCAGGCATGGTGGTGTGTGCCTGTAATCCCAGCTACTCGGGAGGCTGAGTCAGGAGAATCACTTGAACCCCGGAGGTGGAGGTTGCAGTGAGCCGAGATTGCACCACTGCCCTCCAGCCTGGGCGATAGAGCGAGACTGTCTCAAAAATAAAATAAAATAATAAAAAAATCAATAGGCTGGGCGTGATGGCTTATACCTGTCATCCCAGCACTTTGGGAGGTCAAGGCGGGTGGATCACGAGGTCAAGACATTGAGACCATCCTGGCCAACATGGTGAAAGCCCATCTCTACTAAAAATACAAAAATTAGCCGGGCGTGGTGGCAGAGCCTGTAGTCCCAGCTACTCGGGAGGCTGAGGCCGGAGAATCGCTTGAACCCGGGAGGTGGAGGCTGCAGTGAGCCGAGATTGTGCCACTGCACTCCAGTGTGGGCGAAAGGGTGAGACTATGCCTCAAAAATAAGTAAATAAATAGATAAATATCCTTGAAGAGTTCTTGGGAATAAGGCCACATGGCAGAGAGCCATAGCATCCAGCACAACTGATTTTTCCTCAACATTGGAACAGACATTTCTGTAATTAAACACCTGATGGAAACTTGCTTAGCTTATACTTAGAAGCTGTGCCATAGAACAACTCTGTATCTTTAATCATTATTGTCATACTAAATGTGGTGAATGCTTTTACTGCAAGAGGCACATGCTCATTCCGGGACAAAACTCATTGAGTTGAATGACAGGCAAATCATCTGCCACACTTTAAAACTTATTTTTAAAACTTTTACCATATAATCTAATTGAATTCTGGAAAATTAAATAAGAGAATAATATAAATCCAATATAATTATAAAAATTAAGAGACATAGGCTGGGCTTAGTTGCTCTCTCCCGTAAACTTTGGGAAGCCAAGGCGAGTGGATCACGTGAGGTCAGGAGTTTGAGACCAGCCTGGCCAACACGGAGAAACCCCATCTCTACTGAAAAAGTACAAAAATTAGCCAGGCATGGTGGTGCGCGCCTGTAGTCCCAGCTACTCAGGAGGCTGAGGCAGGAGAATCACTTGAACCTGAGAGGTGGAGGTTGCAGTGAGCCAAAACTGCACCACTGCACTCCAGCCTGGGCAACAGAGCAAGACTCCATTCCCCTCTCCCCGCAGCTGCCAAAGAACCATTCCAGGTATGCTCTAAGCTCAGAGGCAACAAAAACGAAGAGTAGAGTAGCTTTACCGTAATCGTCAGAGTAATTCATTAAATTGTGAGTTAGATAAGCTACGTGAGTCAGAGTTTTCCTCTTCCGTATAATTAGTAAAGGGTAGCCGGGCGCGGTGGCTCAACACCTGTAATCCCAGCACTTTGGGAGCGAGGCGGGCGGATCACGAGGTCAAGAGATCGAGACCATCCTGGCCAACATGGTGAAACCCCGTCTCTTCTAAAAATACAAAACTTAGCCGGGCGTGGTGGCGTGCGCCTGTGGTCCCAAAAACAAACAAACAAACAAAAACCACTATGGTTTCCAGCTTTTTCTCTTGAAATACTTGTTATAGGTGAAGACTGTCAGCATTTCATGAGGACACTCAATTAGCTATGCAGAGTAATCCCTGTGGAGAAGAACTAAGTCCTTTCCCCAATAATGGGCCCCATTTTGCCAGCCATGTGAATTGAGCAACTCAGAAGCACTTTTTTCCAGCAGCAATAAAGCTTCGGACGACTGCAATCTTGACTACACCCTCACGATAAGCCCCGGGGTAGAAATGCTCAGTTAAGCCACTTGCGATTTCCTGGCCCCATAGAAAGTGTGATTTTTAAAAATGTCTACGTGGCTGGGCACAGTGGCTCATGCCTGTAATCCCAGCAGTTTGAAAGGCTTAGGCAGGAGGATTGCTTCAGCCCAGGAGTTTGAGATCAGACTGGGAAAGATGGCGAGACCCCATCTCTACAAGAATATTTTAAATTAGCCAGACGTGGTGGCACGCAGCTGTAGTCCCACCTACTCAGGAAGCTGAGGTATGAGGATCCGTTGAGCCTAGGAGTTCAAGGCTGCAGGGAGCTGTGATTGTACCAGTGTACTCCATCCTGGACAACAGAGCAAGATTCCATCTTTAAAAAAAAAAAAAAAAAGTCGGCCAGGCTGGGTGGCTCACGCCTGTAATCCCAGTACTTTGGGAGGCCGAGGTGGGTGGATCACCTGAGGTCAAGAGTTTGAGACCAGCCTGGCCGACATACATGGTGAAACCTTGTCTCTACTAAAAATACAAAAAAAAAATTAGCTGGGCATCACGGCACATGCCTGTGGCCTCAGCTACTCGGGGCCGAGGCAGGAGAACTGCTTGGACCCAGGAGGCGGAGGCTGCAGTGAGCCAAGGCCGCGCCCCTGCACTCCAGCCTGGTGCATAAGGAGACTCCATCTCAAAAAATACAGGAAGTCTATTGTTTTCACACATGTTTTGATGCGATTTGTTACACAGCAGTAGGTAACTGATACAGATTTTAAAGCTTACACTTTGTTTTCGGGAAATAACCTTAGGTAATATGGGCAGCGAGCTACATAATCCTGCGAAGACTACTTTGTGTCTGGCACCGGAATTTGAAGTCTGCAGGAAAGGCATTGGAACAAAAAGAGCGGGGTGTGGGGATAAGGACTAATTAGAACGCACAATTACAATCTGCATGAACTAGAAGTTAGACCGGTCACTCTGCACCTCCAAACTTAATGAAGAGTTTTCTGCAAAAGAAGTTGGCACCCTTTGTCAGGGACCTAAACGCAGATTTGACCAAGAGTCAGAGAAACTGCAGGAGGCGCAGGGGTAAGGAAGGGACCAGCAAGGTGAGCCAGCAGTGTGCAGAGACAGAGAAGACGGACAGCGAAACTGATCACCACGACACACTTAAACCTCATCCCCACAACTGTAGAACAGTCATCCTTTTTTTTTTTTTTTTGAGACGGAGTTTCGCTCCTGTCGCCCAGGCTGGAGTGCAATGGGACGGTCTCGGCTCACCGCCACCTCCGCCTCCCGGGTTCAAGCGGTTCTCCTGCCTCAGCCTCTGGAGCAGCTGGGACCACAGGGACACGCCACCACGCCCAGCCAATTTTTGTATTTTCAGTAGGGACGGGGTTTCACCACGTTGACCAGGACGGTCTCGATCTCTTGACCTCGTGATCCACCCGCCTCGGCCTCCCAAAGCGCTGGGATTACAGGCGTGGCCACCGCGCCCGGCCGAACAGTCATTCTTTATAAGGGCTTACGGTGTGCTCACTTCAAAAGAGCCTATGTGGGCCACATCTCAATAAATGTTAAAAGGATGAAATCTCACAGAGCACGTTCTCTGACCACAATGAAATTAAACTATAAAATGACAACAAATAGATATGTGGCATATTCTCAAAGTTTTGGAAATTAAATAACATGTTTCCAAACAACTTAGGGGTCAAAGAAGGAATTGCAAGGGAATATAGAAAGGTATTTAAACTGAGTTATAATAAAAGCGTAGTATGTCAAACTGTTCAGGATGTAGCTGAATCAATGTGTGGCAGCCAGGTGCGGGAGCTCATCCCTGTGGTCCCAGAACTTTGGGAGGTGAAGTGGGAGGATCACTGAAGGCCCAGAGAGTGAGACCAGCCTGGGTAACCCCATCTCTACAAAAAACAAAAATAAATAAGGCTGGGCGTGGTGGCTCACGCCTGTAATCCAAGCACTTGGAGGCCAAGGCGGGTGGATCAACTGAGGTTGGGAGTTCAAGACCAGCCTGACCAACATGGTGAAACCCTGTCTTAAAAAAAAAAGAAAAAGAAAAGTAAATAAATACATAAATAAGTAAAAGTAAAATTACTGACAAAGGAGAAATGTATAGCTTTAAGTATATTCAAAAGTAAAGTTTTAAAACAGTCATCCGAGATTCCACCTTATGAAGCTAAAAGAAGATGAAATAAAACTTAGAAGAGAAAATAAGTCAGGTGCAGTGGCTCATGCCTGTAATCCCAGTACTTTGGGAGGCTGATGGCGGGGGATGACTTGAGGCCAGGAGTTCGAGACCAACCTGGGCAACAGAGCGAGACCCTGGCTCTAAAAAAAATGCCAAAATTAGCCAGGCATGGTGGCATATCCCTGTAGTCCTAGCTACCCAGGACGCTGAGGCCAGACGGCACTGAAGCCCAGGAGGTCAAGGCGGCAGGGAGCTGTGATTGTGCCACCGCACTCGAATCTGGTGGCTAGGGCCACATACCATCTCTGACAAAAAAGAGAGAGGCCAGGCGCGGTGGCTCACTCCTGTAATCTCAGCACTGGGAGGTCCAGGACGGCGGATCCCCTGAGGTCGGGAGTTCGAGACCACCCTGACCAACATGGAGAAACCCCATCTCTACTGAAAATACAAACTTAGCCGGGCGTGGTGGTGCCTGTGATCCCAGCTACTCAGGAGGCGGAGGCCGGAGAATCGCTTGAACCCGGGAGAAGGAGGTTGTGGTGAGAAAATAAAGATAAGAGCAGATATCAATGGACCAGAAAACAAAAATGTTTTTTAAAAATCCGCAATACAGAAAGCTGGAATTTAAAGAAATCAGTAAAAGTAATGAACTCACGAATGGACTAGAGAGCGGGGAGGAGAGGGAAGAGAGGAGACACGTCGTGACGATGGAGATGAAAGGCCGGACATTGCTACAGCTCCTACAGACATTGGAAGGACAATAACCGAATACTGTGAGGGTCAGTGCGCCTAGAAATTTGACGACCTGCTTTTCTTCAGGGAAAGCAAACTGCCAAAACTGATACAAGAAAATAGAAAAAA
This sequence comes from Plecturocebus donacophilus, assembly GCA_004027715.1. Taxonomy (NCBI): domain Eukaryota; kingdom Metazoa; phylum Chordata; class Mammalia; order Primates; family Pitheciidae; genus Plecturocebus; species Plecturocebus donacophilus. The sequence continues at coordinate 345 of PVKP010019794.1, read as the reverse complement.
GCTGAAGACACCTTTTATCTATTAAAGAAATTAAATTTGTAGCACAAAATCTTCCCACAAACAGAACTCTGAGCCCAAATGACTTAACTGGTGAATTCTATCAAACACTTAAGGAAGAAATAATGCTAATCTTACACAAATCTCATCTTATAAACATTACGCTTATTCAATCGTCCCACTCATTTTATAAGCATTACCATGATATCAAAACTGGAGAAAATATTACTCAAAAAGAAAACAATATTCCGCCAGGCACGTTGGCTCAAGCCTGTAATCCCAGCATTTTGGCAGGCAGATCACAAAGTCAGGAGTTCGAGACCAGCCTGGCCAACATAAAGAAACCCC
>PVKP010019793.1:0-41811 GCA_004027715.1 Plecturocebus donacophilus | reverse complement strand
ACATAACAGTTTGTGGAAGGAAGGAGATTTTTAAAAACGAAAAAAATCAAATGTGCACAAAACACCCCTAGAGCTTGCAACTGCCAACATATTCAAAGGTGCTTAAAATTCTCAAAATTTACCTCCACAGTATGACTGACCCAGGGAATTAAAAAAATTCCCTGTTATTTTTTTTAAAGTCAGCAGAATATTCACTTTGTTATTCTGTAACTATAAACATTCATGTCTATACCATATACTTTTCAGTAGGTTTCTGCAAACAAATTGAGTGCCACTGAAATCCATTCCTAAAATAGAGGAAAAGATCTTCCTAAATTAGAAGAGTTTTAGTAGCCCTGCTGTTAACCGTCTAGCAACAAAAGCAAAAAGCAATGGAGAGGAAAGATTTTCTGCTGAAAAATCACTGATTCACTGGAGGCAAAAGACTCAAGATTTAATCAATAATTGGAAAAAAAAAACAACACTGAGTTTTTTGAAAAGAGATAAAAATAAAGATTCCATTAATTTTATTTTATTTAATTAAGATTATATATTGCCCGGCTAGCTCAGTCGGTAGAGCATGGGACTCTTTATCCCAGGGTTGTGGGTTCGAGCCCCACATTGGGCGCCAAAAATAAATAAATAAATAAAAAGATTATATATCAATAATAATAAGTAAAATTTATTTCTCTGAAATATCCATGTATAAGAAGGTGGCAGAGTTGACAGAAATAATGGTAGGCATTAAAAGAAATGGAGACACAAACAGAAAACAGAGAACCAGAAAGAAAAATACCTAGAGATATCCATTTAATAACCTATTAATTTATAATCTTATTAAATAATCTGACTAAACACATTCAGACGTGGCATGCGGCAATTCTGAACATGTTTCAATACTTGGTACTTGCCATTTCAACCTATGTATTTATCTACATGTTTAAGGATTATAACAAAGCATTTCACAGATTAGAGAAGTTAATTTTCACTTCAGCTCCATGAAATCAATATTATTATTCACCTTGTCTTGCAGCCGGAGGCTGGGCAAAGGCCTCAGTGCCAGTCAGCCTGCCCCGAAGTTCATGCTCTTAGCATCACAGGGAACACATGGGAATATTACCGAAAAGCCTTAAGCAACAAAGGACCAAAGGAAACTACAGTAGCCTTTCATCAGAAAAGGAGAGGAAGCTCTAAACAAATGATACTATAAGACAGATTTCTTAAACACTGCACTTATTTTTATCTCTGACTTTCTAGATAAGTGCCCTGTGAGCTTGTCATTTGTGTGTGAAGCACTAGAGTGGAAAGGCAGGAAGGCACCCCTAGAAGGAGAAGAATCTAGTTAAAAATTCTTCTATTAAATTAGGAGGGCTGCAAACTACCGACCAAACTGCCCTAAAACCAAGAAGTATCTCGCCTAGTTTCATCAAAGTTATTAGCAATTATTTTTGAAAACATATGGGGGCCTGATAAAGTCACTAAAAATTGGACCAGAAAACTGTGGGGTATGTGCTTTGAGACATAAAATGGATATTCCTGATATTCTATAGACACATCAAGGTCACCTCCATACAACACCGGGGCTAGGCAAAACAAATGTTGAAAACCAGTATGTAACAACTAATCTAGCTTTGCGAAAATAAACTAATACTTTTCTAATGCACTATTTCAATAAATCAGAGGGCTTTTCCTCTGACCTGGCTGGGCACCTCTAATAGGTCACTGCTCAAAAAGTATTACATCAGTTATTGAAGGGCAGCCTCAGGGAATGCATCACATAGAGTTCTAAAGTTGCTGAACCTTCACTTGGCACAGGCTTCTCATTTAATTAATCAGTAAATGTGAAGGAATTAAGTGTGGCACTGAGAAGAAACTAAGTAGGCGGGGTAGGTACATGGACTGAAAATTAAATTACCTCTATGAATCACAGAAAAGCATAGGTAAGAAGATAATATAGCAGATTCAACTGTGGGAAATGAAGAACCACCCTAGTGAGCAGAGAATTAATATCAGAATGCTTACTCAGAAATCATGTGGCACAGCCCTATGAAGCCATGTCTGTAACGAGTCAGGCCTCCTTCTGGCTCTCATGATAGTAATAGCCTTCCACTTTTTCTTTTTTTTCTTTTTTCTTGAAACAGAGTCTTGCTCTGTCACCAGGGCTGGAGTGCAGTGGTGCAATCTCAGCTCACTGCAAACTCCGCCTCCTGGATTCAAGCAATTCTTGTGCCTCAGCCTCCAAAGTAGCTGGGATTACAGGAATGCGCCACCATACCCAGCTAATTTTTGTATTTTTAGTAGAGACAGGGTTTCACCATGTTGGCCAGGATGGTCTCCAACTCCTGACCTCATGATCAGCCTGCCTCAGCCTCCCAAAGTGCTGGGATTATAGGCTTGAGCCACTGCGCCCAGCCTCCTTCCACTATTTTCTTCAGATTATGAGCAACTCCCATATTACACTCCTGGAAGAGGCCTCTGTAAAGCAGAGCAGACATATAATCCTGTGTGTTTGCCTCCTTACATATATGCCACCTCTCACAAGGAAGCCTTCAAATGAAGAAGGTAAGGCAGCATCAATGCCTTGGAGGTACTGACTAGATAGAACTGAATAAGCAACATGACAAAGTCCACAACAAGGAAAAATATGGGTCTGCTTTGTGCCATGTTCCTTTTAATGCTTTGCTAAAATATGACATGCAAAATTAAAAAAATAAAAGTTAAAGATAATAATCAGCAATAATTCAAAGGGCTAAAAAAGAGTCCCTAGGAGAAAAGTTTAGAGAAACTAAGTTATTTAGGCTGAAGAAAGGAAACAACCAACCAACCAAAGGGACTTTATACAAAAGCATTATGCCTAGGAAAGAGACCAGGATTAGGAGACCCAGTCTCCAAACGTGAGACCAACTGTGTCATGATGGCCCTGAGAGTGTCCCAAGCTCTTGCAGAGCTTTGGTTTCCTATCTGTTTCCCAGAACTGCTCTGAGGCCGAGAAGAAATGTGCATTTGCTCTTACCATCGGTCTATATTCACTGAGTGCCTACCCTGAACCAGATTCTGAGGACACAACAGCTTACGGAGCACTGCCCCTGACCACAAGAGCCTCACAATCCAATGGGTGAGAGAAGCAAGTAACTGGATAAGCAAATGGGAAAGGACACATGAGGAAGTTATAAGGGACAGGATACCAAAAGGAATGGAAGATCAAGAAAAATCCCTGCCAAGAAAAAGCATCTCATCTGATACTTACAGGATGAATAGGAAGTTAACCAGGTGAAGTTATCTGTGGCTGCAGGGACTAGGGGACAGTAAGGGGTAAAGCTGTAGGGCATTCCATGAAGAGTACTACAGCCCTGGAGCCTGAGGATAAATGTCCAGGGAAGGAAAGGGAAGGGCAGTTGAGGCACTGGTGGAGAATTAAATATGTGAAATTACTACCTAAAGGGCCTGTATACACATACCTGGAATTTTGATTGACTAGAGTGAATGGTTAGTTTCAGTTTCCATTGGGATGAGACAAATTAGCATGAATCAAAATAGTACTTCTAAAAATTAGGACAGCTGTTTGGTCTTCTCCCAAATTACCCAAATAATTTTTGGAGAACTTCTCTCTACAAGTTTATGCAATGCCTATACGGACAATGAGGCCCAGCTAAAAAGATAAAGAACAGGGGGCTTTGGTTTACTTACTTTCTTGGTAAATCAAGGTGGGTGAAAATCTCTACAAAAAGTATTCATGTACATTTGAGACTGTTTCATTGTCTATAAAATTTAAAAAGTAATACCTATTTTGCATGGTTGTCACAAGAACTAAATGTAATACTGTAGATAAAGTGCCTAATACGGCAGACCTCATCAAATAATATGTATTATAATTGCTGTTTTTCTTTTGATAATTTGTCCTTTCTTTTCCTTTTGAAACGGAGTCTCACTCTGTTCCCCAGGCTGGCGTGCAGTGGCATGATCTTGGCTCATAGCAACCTCCCCCTCCTGGGTTTAAGTGATTCTCCTGCTTCAGCCTCCCAAGTAGCTAGGATTACAAGCATGTACCACTACACCTGGCTAATTTTGTAGTTTTAGTAGAGACGGGGATTTTACCATGTTGCCCAGGCTGATCTTGAACTCCTGACCTCAGGTGAATCACCTACCTTGGCCTCCCAAAGTGCTGGGATTACAGGAGTGAGCCCTGCACCTGGCCCGATTTGTCATCTTATATTACTATAGTTGTAGAATGCAGGGGAGACTGAGCTGAATGTGTAAATGCTACCAATGATAGTAGTAGCTGTCATATTAGCATTAACTAAGCATCTTCTATTGCTAAGCACTGTGCTACAGTGTACAGCCCAGGAAGTAAAACATCCACACTGTGATTAGTCCTTATGTGAAATATGGATGCCTTACAAAACAAATGAAGAATCATTTAATAGAAGGGTCCTTTTATCTGGATTCCAGTTACTTGGGGTAGTACTAAACTTGAGGGTGAATTTGAAAGAAGCCATTTTAGAAGGCACAGAAATGTCCCTGAAGTCTACCATGTGCTCCTAAATCTCTGATTACTGCCTTACTAGATACCGCGGGAACAATCAGTTGAGTCACAGGCCATATGGGAACCACCTGTGATCCTGTTCATTTTCTTCAAGTCTTCTTATGGCTTATGACATAAGCCATGTTAAAGCTTAAACCATAACCTAAGCATGCTGGTTAGCAAATGTTTTCATTGCAAGGGATGAATATTCAAGGCCACAATACCTTCCAGGCCCAAAGTCTGGGCTATCAGAATGGATTAAGAAATTGTCAGTTTCATGCAAAGCAACATTTCTGATTTAGTTACTGAAAATGTGCTTTTCCACAGAAAGCACATTACGAGACAAGTTAGTCTAGCAGAGACTTTGCCTCAGACTGTTTTCTCAGACCTCCAAAATGAGGTAGGGAACACACTGGAATCATTTAATCTGTCATTTGTATTTTTCCATGTGATAATAGAGAACATTCTCTTCTCTCATTTCATTGTCCTTTCAACCTTACCAACTTCTCTCTTCCTTCCTGTCAGCTTCCATTAAGTAAGGCTGCAACTTTACTTCTGCCCTTGCTCATTTACCAAAGGGCAAGAGAATGAAAAATAGAAGCTCTAATAGCTTAGTTGATACTCCTGCTAATTTCAAACAGATTTCCAGATTGCAGAGCTTTTAAAATTTAAGAACTTTTCCTCAGAATGACCTATGACAGACAAACACTAAAGTGACTCCAACAAATCTCTGATCTCCTGGTATTCGTAACTTTACGTGACCCCTTTCCCTTGAATGTGGGTGGGACATGGAGTATGGGACTTCCTTCTAACAAACAGCTATGTAAGATTCCATGTTGGCAGCAGACAGAGAGATCCTTCTTACTGGCTTCATAAAGTGGCCACGTGGACAAGCCTGTGGAGCAATGGACGGCGGGCAGCCTCTACAACAGCCATTCAGAAACTCAAACCCTCAGTACTACAGCAATGATTACTGCCAACAGCCTGAGTGAGCCTGGAAGCAGATTCTCCCCCCTACTGAACTTGCAGTTGAGATAGCAGCCTAGTCAACACCTTGATTATAGCCTTGTGAGGCCAAGAGCAAAAGACCCAGCTAAGCCATGCTTGGACTCCTGACACAGAAACTGAGAGATAAGAAATGTATGTTAAGTTTCTTTATTTATGGAAATTTGTTATGCAGTAATGTCACCAATATAGTAATTCATGAAAATAAAAATCAACACTGACATCTGATAATACTAATTTCAGTATGCCAAGAAAAGGTGCTAAGATACGCCAACTCTATATGCCTCAAGAGCTTCATTCCTAATCATTCATAAATAAAATACAACTTCTCCTCTGCTACCATGACATGCTATTTCACATGCTGGCATGTAACTGTCTTTGCAAATGTGCTAATACTAAAGTAGACACTGAGAGGAGCTGTTTTTTCAACATGGAATAAAATATCTTCATTTCACCCAGTAAATGGTTTTTTTCTAGTCATATTATAAATAGACAATATTTGCATGTTTTTAAAAAATCAGTTATATATCAAAGCAGCACATCAGTTCAATCAAAGATTAAAAGCACAGTGCGAGTACTTCTTTTCCTCATTTGTTGTTTCTGCTGCCCCTCTCCTTGCCCTTGGCCCTGGTCTCCTTGGGCTCTGATAAGGTCTTGAGTTTTTATGCATCGCAATCCCCTTAATAAATCCTGTGTCACTTCTCCTTGAGGAAAATACATGGAAATGTATTTTTAGACCTATTCCTATGGCAAGAAACCCTCATAAATCATTCCGTCTACTCTTCCCTCCACTCTTGATATTGCCTCGGCAACTTTACAGGTACACTGTTTTTGCTGTACTGGGCATCTGGCTCTGCTGAGGAGTGGAGCTGAGCACATGCTTTCCTCAGCTGTGATCTGGGAAACTCTATTGGAGCAAACTATATTGGTGGGAACAATGCAGTGTTCAGTCTTCATGGCACCTTCTCTCTTGCTGGAGGGAGGCCATCTGTCAACCCTCCCTGATATCATGAAGAACCATCCAAAGCTCAGTCACACACAAAGCTGAATAACCCTCAAGGACAAGTGGAGCAAGATATCAGATGATCTTGTTCCCTTTTAGTTACAGGAACCTTGGTAATGAAGATCTCCACCCTAGTCAAGAACAGGGGAAGGATCTGTATAAGTCTTATTATATTTTTAATTATTTAAAATATGCTTCAATTTATGTTTGAAGACTATTTTATGAGTTTTTCTGTTTCTCATAAACTATTTAATACCAGAAAGAAAAAAAATAAATGTCTGCTTGTACAGAAAGCAAATCTTCCCCATAGTATGCTGAAGAGAAATAGAAACTTTGCAAACACAGGGTGTTCCAGGCTCTGGGAACCTCTTCCCTACAAGCACACACACTGTGTCTCAAACCTCCAGCAGCCAACACAGAGCACTCAGCACAGAGCCTGGTCCACACAGTACTCAATGTTTGATAAATGCTGAAATGACTACAAGGGGCAGAGTTCTAGGTAAGAAAGTTACAAACATTTCCCAGGACTTCTGATAATAAACTTCATTAGAAAATATAAATCTAGGTCAGGCGCAGTGGCTCACGCCTGTAATCCCAGCACTTTGGGAGGCTGAGGCAGGTGGATCACCTGAGGTTGGGAGTTCAAGACCAGCCTGACCAACATGGAGAAACTCCATCTCTCCTAAAAATACAAAATTAGCCAGGCATGGTGGCACATGCCTGTAATCCCAGCTACTCGGGAGGCTGAGGAAGGAGAATCACTTGAACCCGAAAGGTAGAGGTTGTGGTGAGCCAAGATCACTCCATTGCACTCCACCCTGGGCAACAAAAGTGAAATTCCGTCTCAAAAAAAAAGAAAAGAAAAAGAAAGAAAATATAAATCTGACACAACTAAAAGTCTTTGATGGCAGGGACCTTGCCGCGTGTGTGTGCGTGTGTGTGTGTGTGTGTGTGTGTGTGTGTGTGTGTGTGTGTTTCTATCCTTAGACTACCTGCATAGTCTGAATTCCACATTAGGAAGACTCAATGACTACTACACATTGATACATTGATAAATCAAGATGGTCCCAGATATATTATCCTCATACAGCAAGACGATGGCTATGTAGAACCCTCAGAAATTAGTCATGTGAGATAGTTATGCTTTTATCCTAGTAAATCAAAGACACTTGTTAATGCAGTTTCTCAAGGGAATCTTTCCAAAATGCATTACAAACTTGACTGCACCCTTAAGCAGAATGGCCTGAACATATTTCAATCTTTGATTGGTAACTCTAAGTAATCAAAACAAATGTAAACCGCAGTATCATGTTAGCATAGAAGAGAGTTTTTAAAAAACTGTTGAAGTACTCTAAGTTATCATCCTCCAAAAGTAAGTAATCCCAGACAGGGGTGTTTTTTTTAGTCTTTTGTCAACTGATACACTATCAGATATTAACTATTATTATTTGCTATTGTGTACCTGCTTCAAACTGCTTTTTCTCCTTTATGAGCTACTTAAACATCTGTTGTGATTTCAAAGGCACATGACCAGCTTTAGTCATTCAATAGATATTTATATTCGATATGTGGCCAGGCACTATGTAAAACACTGGTGATACGAAGATGTATGATACATATGTAATTCTTATCCTAAAGGAACTCTGAGTTTTGTGGGAGAAGAAGACATGCAGACAAACTGGCAAGCAACTATAATTCTGGTGTTGCTGGAAATATTGAGCTAGTACTCTTAACTCAGTCGTGGGCTGGAGTGAGTGGCAGAATATGCATATAGGAACATTTCTTTGAGAAAGTTGCTAAGTAGAGCCCTAAAAGATGTGTATTTAACTATATAAAATAACAGCTGTGTTTGAGAGCCAAAGGTAAGGCCTTCCCTTGGTAATTATTCGACGCTCATCTGTGGGCGCTATACACACTGGCCTTTTTTTCTTACTTAGCCCTTGGTGCTTTGGGGAGTTGAAATGATTGGATTGCTGAGTTCTTGCAAGGTGCAGTGTCACTGTCAAGAGCTATAATACAAGCTCTTATAGGGTGGCTGGAGTGAGTGGTATAAAGGACACTTCCATTTGTTCTTGTGTTCACACTGGAATACTCCAAAAGGCTCTTCACAGCGTCAGCCATGGAAAATGTGCTAGGACTTTTCCATGATCTTGAGGGGAATTTGTTCACTAACTTCTCATTTACTCTTCCTATACTGGAAGTTATACTGAAAAATATTACAGAAACTTTAATAGTTAGATTTGGGAAGATAACATGTTACAAAGCTGAATACAGCAATTTGTTACTTAATGTGCTGGAACCTAATAAAAGGGTTCGAAATACTCATAATAATCAGCTGTTTGAACAGATAATTATTAAATCTAAAATGCATGGAAATAACTAAGAAATGTAAGAATATTAACAAGCATAATGGAATAACTTTGGGTAGTAAATTTCTATATTCTATTCTTGGGGTAGTAAAATTCTATATTGTAAAACATCTTTCATATATGCTCTACATTTATTAATACTAGCTAGTTCAATTATCTAAAATATATTTAGCCTATAAAAAATATCAGACACTGAACTAAACGCTGGGGGCAGAAACTAACATGATAATGAGACTGACCCTACCCTTAAGAAGGGAAAATGAGATGGCTACACAAATAACACAGAATATGAAACATCTCAGAAGAGAAGTCCAGATAAAATCTAGAGGAAGTAAACATTACTTTCAGCTACGAGGGTTAGAGAAGGTTAACGAATGGGATATCCTTCCTTCTGGGCTTAGAAAGAAGGATAAGCTTTGAACATGAGATTAGAGAGGAAAGAAGAGAGATTATGGACTCTAGGTAGATATCACAGCATCCATGAAGGAATTGGGTTGGCGAACAGGGCAGACAAGAAGCAGTGGGAAAGAATGCTGGCTTAAATGCCAAGCCAAGAAAAGTGGACTTAATATAGCAGGCAGAAAGAAGATACTCACCATTCATAACCAGAGATGTGACAAAGACAGATAGATCTGGTATCAATGGGATAGTGTATAAAATGTAAAACGTGCAGCTTCGGGAATTATTTCAGAGGGAAGTGCCTGTAATATCACTGGTGAGGGGAGTTGGGCATATAAGATGTTGCAGACTTAAATTCAACAGGATGTGGCTTTTACCAATGTGGTATAAAGGGCAAGAGTCTGGGCATGTTGGTGAAGTGGGGCCAAAGTCAAATTTCAAGTGATTAAAGACAGTGAATAGTAAGGAAATTAAGGCAGCCAACTCAGCTACTTCTATGGGAAGTCTGGCAGTAAAGAGAAGAGCATTTAACATTAAGTGTGACTTAAGTTAACAAAAGTATAAATGGCACTGAATGTAAGTCAATTATGAATAAAACTCAAACCCTTATGCTGCTGCAAGAACCATCAGCCCTTCTAAGAAGTACAATACTGGTTCTTTCTTACATCAAACTTTTAAAGATGCATGTGCAGTTAATTATTATGAATGTGTCTCCTTTCACTGAGATTCTTTTTTATATATGCCTTTTAGAAGAATTAAAACACAGAGAACTTTAACTGGCATGATTTTGAACCTGACACCTACACATATGTATATTCCTGTTTTATCAGCTGAGATTACATGACAAAGCAAAAATCTATTTTCTATTTATTCTGATTTTTACACTTTCTATTAATTTACCTGCTTTGTTTTGAAACCATCTGCTAACTGAAAACCAAATAATGTGCCTCAAAGAAAGATAATATTTTGGGTCAGAGAAGTAGCTACAGGCCATGGGGTAGTAAAATTCAAACCTGATCCTAAGTTAGGTTTTTCTTTTCATTATATTCACTAACAATTCAATGACTAATTGACATCTCTTTTGAGGAGAAACCTGCCCCACAGAAGGTGGCCTGCCGCAAGCTGTATTAAGACTGTCTCCCTCTGGATGGGGGTGTGTAACCCACAGAGATAAGAAGCTACAGGGGAAACCACCATACAGGCCACTATTTTAGTATTCAACTGCTCCAACTGCGTGATTATCCAAAATAAGCCCTTGGCTTTATCATTTTCAATTCCAATTAACTATAGTTGGCTTTGCATTTGTACCTAATGACCAGTCATTATTCAGAAGGCAACTAAAATTATCTCCTTAGGTCCTGGGCTGTGAACTGTGGTTAATCACAAAGGCACCTGGCTTTACATAATGTCTATGGGTGACAGTCAATGGAAACTGGAGCACTGATATTTTCAAATATTGGAAAGCCAGTTTTAAAAAAAAATCTATTAAAAGATGGATTTAAATTCCAGGTGCTTTTCATTACTACACAAACCTCAAGCTAAATTCATCCCTAATAAAAATGCTCCTATCCCTGTAAATGGCCTTTTCCCCTCTTAAATATCTATTCTTATTATGTCAAATAGTGTTCAAAATGGTCATCCCTCACAGTTAATGATCTATTCATCTGTGATGCAGAAGAAAAAAGAAAGAAATTTCATGTTTTTAATTAGCAATTTTCTAATGCCTAAATCCTTAGAACCCAGACAGTGTTTCTTCAAGTGGATCAGTAGTTGGTTAAAACTCAAGGTTAATGAAGCTACAGTCCTAGGTTTGAATGAGTCAGTCAACCTCACATCAAGAAGTCCTGTTCCACAAACTCAGAAGGTACCTCTGGCCCAACTGTATTACAACGAGTATTACTACTGGAAGGCCAACCATCATGTTACTATAGAAACAAACAAACCTATATCCCCAAAAATGGATGGGGATTGCTTTTGCTTTTCAAAGTTTTTTTCCCAAAACATTTTTTAAAATACAGAAAATTAAAACAACAACAACAAAAACATTCCTCCCTGCCCAGGAAAGAAAAGAAAAAAAAAGACGGAATAGAAAAGAAAGGGGAGAAGGAGAGGAGAGGGAGAGGAAGGAGGGAGGGAATGCAGAGGGAAGGAAGGAAGAAGGGGAGGAAGGGAGGGAGGGAGGCAAGGAAGGAAGGGAGGAAAGGAAGGAAGGACAGGAGGGAGGAAGGGAGAAAAATCAGTACATCACAAGAAAGATCAGCACGAGCACTGCTACTGATAAACTGCACAGGCTAAGCAATTATTATTAGGAATAATTGCTATGAGAAAATCACACAAACTAATAAATGAGAGGCTAAAACACAAAGAAATATTCAACATAACTACTCAATAAGCAAATATGGTAAGTGATTTGCAAAAATGCCACCTTTAATAGAATTCAGAACATTATTCGGCCATATTTTAAATACCTGTTTCAATTCAACAAACGCTGTGGAGAGAACTAATATTTACCAACTGACCATCTATTGAGAGCTATTGTGTCAGGCACTGTTTTGGGTGTTTGAGGTATGTATTTTATCTGTTGATTCCTACCACAGCCCTGCAAACCTAACAGTTTTCCCCGTTTTACGAGGATGAAACTGAGATTAAATGACTTGTCCAAGGACATGCAACTAATAGGTGTCTGAGCCTTGATCTGAGAACAACTCTGCCTGATTTCAACTTCTTTTGGGTAACTGAGAGTATATCTGAAGGGACCAAAAAAGAAATGCTCAGGTTTCAAATTTGCTATTTGCAGTTTCCACTGTTTATTGCCTCTTCTGAAATGGCAATCTGGGGCCTGCTCCAAGGCTCTACAGCTGGGCTCAGGGAGCCCTGTGGGCCCTGACAGCAAGGGGCTGCCCCAAACCACAGCCTCAGTCTAGGGCACACGGGCCCTGGAATGATTTCCTCTGGACTTGAGGGTGAAGCGGATGGTGGCTGATTATTGAGCCACTTTTATTACCACACAAACCTCAAGCTAAATAGCTGTGACTCTTCTCTCTCAAGGCTATCATTAGCAAGAAGGAAGATATCTGCATATTCTGATAGTTGTTTTAGTCTGTCTCTTGTTTATTTCACTATGTGGTCAAAATAAAATCCAGTGCTAGATATTTCACACAGAAAGCAGCAGCACCATCTGATGATCAGGACATAAGCACAGACACTGAAAGATTTGGTTCCTTTCTCTGATTCCTTGTTGGGCACCACTCATTCCTCTTTATTGAAAATTACTGTGTGAACATTTTCTAATGCCATCAAATGCTCTTTAAAAACATGATTTTGGCCAGGTGCGGTGGCTCACACTTTGGGAGGCCAAGGCAGGCAGATTACTTGAGGACAGGAATTCTAGACCAGCCTGGCCAGCATGGCAAAACCCCATCTCTACTAAAAATACAAAAAACTCTCCGGGCATGGTGTCACAGGCCTGTAATCCCAGCTACTCGGGAGGCAGAGGCAGGAGAATCACTTGAACCTGGGAGGCAGAGGCTGCAGTGAGCTGGGATTGCTCCACCACACTCCAGCCTGGGCAACAGAGCAAAGCTCCATCTCAGGAAAAAAAAAAAAAAAAAAAAAAAAAAAAAAAAAAAAAAAAAAAAAAAAAAAAAAAAAAAAAAAAAAAAAAAAAAAAAAAAAAAAAAAAAAAAAAGAGGAAAAAAAAAAACAAGGCAACAAAAAACATGATTTTAATGGCTGCATAATAATATTCCCTCTTGAAGACTTTGTATAATTTATGTAACCACTTGTGTAATTGGAAATTTAGGCTGTTACTAAATTTTCTATTATTTCCAATTTTTTATAAATGACAGTGACTATCCTTATACACAATGTTTTGATGACATCTCTATTTCCTTAGAATGAATTCCTGGAAGTCCTATTAATGAGTGAACAGTTACAAGCACTTTATTTATTTATTTATTTATTTATTTTGAGGTGGAGTCTCACTCTGTTGCCCAGGCTGGAATGCAGTGGCAGAATCTGGGCTCACTACAACCTCTGCGTCCCGGGTTCAAGTGATTCTCCTGCTTTAGCCTCCCGAGTAACTGGGACTACAGGTGCATGCCACCATGCCCAGCTAATTTTTTGTATTTTTAGTAGAGACGAAGCTTCACCACGTTGGCCAGGTTGGTCTTGAATTCCTGACCTCAGGTTATCCACCTACCTCGGCCTCCCAAAGTGCCGAGATGATAGGTGTGAGCCACTGTGCCCAGCCAAGCACTTCAAAGTCTTAATTCACAATGCCAAATGACTTTCCAGAATGGTCGTGCCACTTTCCACTCCCATGGTATTTGAAAGCACCTGCCTCATCAAATTGAGAAGTTCATTCACCAACTTAGAAAAAAAAAAAAGGAGGAAGGGAAGGGAGAGAAGGGAGGGAAGGAAGGAGAGAAGGAAGGAGAGAAGGAAGGAAGGAAGGAAGAAAGGAAGGAAGGAAAGAAGGAAAGAAGGAAGGAAGGAAATTAGTTTGGTTATTTCTTTGATTACCAGCTATGCTTAAATTTTTTATGCCTATTTTCTCTGGTTTTTAATGTTTTGGGGAATTACTGGTTCATGTTGTTTGCCTTTTTTTCTATTGGAATGGCACTAAAAGCTCTTTAGTAAGTATGTTAACCTCTTATCTGTCATAATCGATGCAATTTTACCATTTTCTTTTCATTTCCTTTCTGAGTTTTATTTTCAGAATTTTAACACTTTCTATATAAAAATTGGGAGGAACAGATTACTAGAACAAAAACCTCTATACATAATTTGCTAAAAAGTAAAATTTACTACAATGTCCCTTTCTATCTTCCAGCTATCTTTGATGCAAAAAGCAGAATGGACACTTTTAGAATACTTAATAGCATGCAGAAAAACAAAAAGAAACCACTCCATTGAATATGCGGAGTTTCACAGTGCTCTGGGGAACTACATAGCAAATAATCATCACACACGTGCACACAGACACTAACCATAAATACTGTTTGCTAACAGAAGGGAAAATTAGCAGAGAAGCATGTCATTACATGAAATGACATGACTACTAGTTTAAATGTCTCCCCAAGAGTTGAACAATGAAATACATGGACACAGGGAGGGGAACATCACACACTGAGGCCTATCAGAAGGTGGGGGGCTAGGGGAAGGGTAGTATTAGGAGAAATACCTAATGTAGATGATGGGGTGATGGATGCAGCAAACCACCATGGCACACGTATACCTATGTAACAAACCTGCACATTCTGCACATGTACCCCGGAACTTACAGTATAATAAAAAAAATTTAAGTCTCCCCAAAACTGGAAAATAGACACACAACAAGAATTCATTAAAATGAGATATTTCTCAGCTTCATCACAAGCAAAACCAGATATAGAAATGATGGGAATGTAACATGAGACAGACCAACAGTTGCAGAGAAAATAAAACAAGAACCTAGCTGATGAAAAGAAATATTTAAAAAAATACAACTTGCAGAGTATTGGAGAGAGTATGGTTTTACTACAAAGTCTACCTCAGTGTAGTATGAAACGTAACCTTTTTCTCGTCTGTCACAGAGCACCAGTGACTTTTGGTGTTTTTCTCCCCCCTTCCTTTCTTCTTTTTCTTGTACAGAATCAATATGTATTCACCTACTATTTTCCCTTTCTTAGGAACAGCCACCAGGACTTATGCATTACACAGATAGACACACCAAATTACAGAGAACAGGTATCTACTGTTCTAAAAACCAGGAAATAGAAAAAATGACAACCTAAAATTGATTTGCTCCTACCACTTTTGAGGAAAGTGAAAACAAAAAATATAACTTCATTCTCAAATTAGGATAAAAAATAGAATGTTCCCTGGTTCCTAAGAAATTTTTAAAGCTTTCATATAGTCACAATTTGTACTGGTTGAAAATTATTATTAGTACTTGAACTTGACTTCCACAAATAATAATAACAAACAATAATAATGGCAGCAAACACTCATAGACTCTTCATAAAATAGCCAGCAATGGGCTAAATGCTTTACATTGTGTCTTGGTAAATTTTCTCAACTTTGTTATTATCCTGCTCATATTTAGAGATAAGAAGTGAAGATTAAATCACTTTAGTCACTTGTCCAAAGTCACATAGATAGACAGTGGCAGACTCAGGATATGAATTCAGGTACAACTGGCTCTGAAGCCTGAGTTCCTACCATTGTTCTAAGGGCTTCTTTACACTGAATCCCACAGCAGCATTCACTCTGGTTCACATAAAGCCCGTACCCAAGCATGTGTTCACAGGTGTTACCAGTCGGATCATTTCTTTCTATCTGTGCTGCCCTCAGTGGTCCAATATTCCTTTCTCTTACCTACATGATCATGATAATATTTCCCAACTTGTCTTCTAGATGCCATCTCTCAGCACTCAGTCTAACCCATCCTCTACACTGCCACCTGAGTCATCTTTCTAACACACTGGAATTGTTATGTTTCAGCTTAAAGATCACTGACACAAGGCATGACTAAAACAGAGGAAGAAATTAATACCTAAAAATGGTAAGTGCTATTCCCGAGGTCATTTTTCTAGGGGTTGGAAAATCTGCTGATTTCTCAGCCTGTGCCTGAACTATAATTTACTACATAGTATTAGAGTAAAGAGTAGCATTTTTGCTACTGAATTTAGAATCCTAAACTCAAAGATCTGGATGTCTATGATATTTTACCAAATGCCTATGTCCCCTACATATATGCTCAAATAATTCTTCAGCTTCCTCTTTCTCTTATTATTGTTGATTGTTAATAAGGAGAAGATGGGGGAGGGGAGTGGAACCAAAGCCAGGAAATTGGCAACCACCAGCATGCCTGACAGTGCTGCCACCATATGCTCACAAGGAAATCTCTGCACCTGGCCTAGCTTCTGTGCTGAGCCACAAAACAAACACGAATGCTTACTTTTTTTTTTTCCTTTCTTGAGAACTGAGAGAATACATACTTTTTATACAATCATATATAAAACATATATCACAACTCTATAGTATTTGCTGATAGTTTTATGTATTACAGCTTTAATCCCCTAACAAGATTAAACACTAATCCATTCCTATACTTTTTCTAATTATTCTATGCTCTTATTAAAGTGGCAGAGAAATGTGGCTAGGCACAGTGGCTCACGCCTATAAATCCCAGCACTTTAGGAGGCTGAGGTGGGCAGATCACCAGAGGTCAGGAGCTTTGAGACCAGCCTGGCTAACATGATGAAACACCGTCTCTAATAAAAATACAAAAAATTAGCTGGGTATGGTGGTGGGTGCCTGTAATCTCGGGAGGCGGAGACAGGAGAATTGCTTAAACCTGAAAGGCAGAGGTTGCAGTGAGCCAAGATTGTGCCACTGCAATCCAGCCTGGATGACAAGAGCAAAGCTCCGTCAAAAAATATATATATATTAAATATTTATATATTATTTATATATTATAAATATTTTTATATAATTACATATTATATATAATTTTTATATTATATATAATATATAAATATGTAACATTTATATATAAATGTAAATATATTTTATGTTTATACATAAATATTTATATATTATATATAAAATATATATATTATATATATATCAGGTATGATTGTGGGCACCATCTGTAATCCCAGCTAATCTGGAGGTTGAGGCAAGAGAACTGCTTAAACCTGGAAGGTGGAGGCTCCAGTGAGCCAAGATCATGCCATCTGTACTCCAGCCTGCATGACAGAGCAGAACTCTGTCTCAAAATAAAATAAAATAGCAGAAAAATGGAAGGTGTTCAATAGCTGACCAGTTCCTAACTTTCTAAATTGACCTGAAATATATTCTGTCACTAGATATGTACAGTATTATACGACTATTTAAACCAACACACCAGACCTGTCTACATCAGGAAAATGCAGCCTGCAGGCAAAATCCAGCCCATTACCTGTGTTAGTAAATACATTTTATAAACACAGCCTTGCTTGTTAGTTTATATATGGCCTATGGCAGCTTTCATGCTACAACAGCTGAGTTAAACAGTGTACAAACTGTACAGCCTGCAAAGTTGAAAATATTTACTATCTGGCTCTCTACGGAAAAGAGTTTGCTGACCCCTGGTTTACCTTAGATAAAAGCAATGCTTCTTTGGTATTTTCTACTAAAGTCCTTCTAATGGCAGAAGAAAATAAGAATATATTTTGGGGAGTTATGAGCCCCACTTAAAAAGAAAAGGTTTAAATGACTGTCTACCCCTTTACATCATTTGGGACGTCATCAGTATCCCAATGACGCTGTCGTTCCTCAAAACTTTATAAAAATAAAAAATGTAGCCTCAACTCTGGTAAATATTAGTATTTCAAAGGTAGATTTTTACTTTTAGTCACATACAAAATTTGAATAGCCCAAACTAGTACCAGCATTAATTAGTCAAATTGGGTATTTCAGGGTTTAATGATGGATAAATTATGACTGCCTATTAATTAAGTGGGTATTTCTATATGACCATTGAACTGGTTCAGGTATCAATAAGTGTGAGGGTAAAATTTTGTGTCAACTTGCATAGACTACAGCCCCTAGTTATTAAATCAAACACTAAGTATTGCAGTGAAGGCATTTTGTAGATGTGATTAAAATATACGATCAATTGACTTTAAGTAAAGATTATCCTAGATAATCTGGGTGGGCCTGGTTCAATCCATTCGAAAGCCTTAATAGCAGAGCTGAGGCTTCTCTGATAAAGAAATTTGACCTGCAGACAGCTGCTTCAGCTTGCACACAAGAGTTCCAGTCTGCCCTTCCTGATTAACGGCCCACCCTACTAATTTCAGACTTGCCTAGCCAGCTCCCCAAATCCTGGAAGCCAACTCTTTGCTTCTCCATCTCTCTCTCCGCCCCCACCTGCCCCTCACACCCTCACTGTGTGTGCATAGCCTACTGATTCTGTTTCTCCAGTGGAACCCTGGTATATCAAGTCTAAAATGTTTCAAAAATAATTTTAGTCATCTTTTACAATTGGCATTTTAAAGAATACCAATTCCTTGGATTAAAAATAGCTAGCTAGATATGAAACTTACTACAGTACAGTCACTCCCTATTACATCTGAATTCCTCATTTCACTCTGGCAAAACATAAATTCTAAAAGAACAAAATCATGTTAAACAAAAACTACTTCAAACCATAAAGTACTAGTTTCATTTCAGGTGTCATTTAAGTTATAAAAATCATTATGTCTCACATAAACTACAGTAGTAAAAACATGAATGAAATGATTAAAATTTCTGCTACAGGTTGTGCCACAGCACACTTAAAATAATTTCTATAAAAATTCTAAAGGAAATGATTAACACATTAAAAAAATTTAATAAATTGTGGGGAGGCATCCAAAGATTTCCTGGGTCTAAAACATCAAAAAGATTAATAATTTGAGAAGCATTTAAAATTGAAGCATTCAGACCTGCCGTGCATATATTTTTATCCTGGCCTTAATGAAAATTAATAAGAATGAGAAGAAGCTCTTAGGGCCATGTCAGGTACCTACTATGAGCTCACTAAACAGTAGTTATTACAGTTTCTACATTTTAAAGTCAAAATTTTATTCTGGTCATATAACTATTGTTCTAATCAACATTTGAGGTAATATCCTTTTACATTTTCAAGTTATGATAATTATTTTATTTTGAAATAAAATAACTAATATAATTTATTTTATCTTCCTAGAGTGAGGTCAGCTAAAAACAAGAAAGAAATTTAAAGCATCCAGGGAAGTCATCATTCCTTTTTCTCCAAGAAAATTCAGTTTTGCTTGTTTCTGTGTATCCCACAATACCTGTGTTTGACTATGTTTTCCACTTTGATTTGGAATTTGGTGTGATATACACAGTTCCAAACACTCAATGGATATAAAACTTGGTGACATAATTAAAGGTGGTATTAAAATATGCATAATAGGATTCCTCCACACAAATATGCTGATTATTACATATATTCAGCCAAAATATTTAAGTACTTAAATTCAGAATGTTTCAGGCTAGAAGACTATCTATTTAAATTAAGAGCCTGAAATTTGGAATCTTCAAATTTACTTGCTAAAGTCATTCTAAAAATCTGAAGGGATCTTGCTCATCCACTTATCAATCCCATAAGTTTGTACATGTGAATTGAGCATATTTTTGTTGTTGTTTAAAAATCAGTACCCATGTGGGAATTTAGCCTAAGGAGATAATAATAGGTATGTACAAATATTCACCTTCAAGAATATTCAGCAAAAATATATCTATATTATTTGCAGAAGCAAAAAAAAACTAAATATACAAGAAGAATAATTGTTAAATATTAAGTATCTGTAGGATAGGATAGTATGCAACTATTAAAAATCAAGTTATAAATGACATGGGAAAATGATCACTCCATTTTAGTTTAAAAAGCATATTATGGGAGAGAGATCCAAGATGGCCGCATAGCAGCAGCTCAGGATTGTAGCTCCCAGTGAAAGCGCAGAGAGCAAGTGGATGCCGCAATTGCAGAGGAATTTTTGATGCCCACAGACTGGGAGATTCCCAGCGAAGGAGCCACACGGGTCGCCAGCGTGACTCTTTCGGCCGGCGCGGCGCTTCTCGGTGCAGAGTGTACGGGACTGGGTGCCCTTTTAGTCGGGCTCGGCTGGTCCCATCCCCACAAGGAGAACAGCAATTGGAAGCGCTGAGGACTGAGAGCAAGCACAGCTGAACCTGGGAAGGCTCAGCTCTGTGGGGAAGGGGCGCCCTCAGAAGGAAAACTAAGAAACAGAAAAAACTTCATAACTAACAAGCCGGACATCCACTCAGAGACCCAATCTGTGAGTTCATCACACTCATCCTCCGTCAGGCCTTGTTCTCTTGCTGATGAGGAGCTGCGATCCCCTGTAGGAGGAGAGGCATTCTGATTTCGAGTGTTCTCAGCCTTTTTGCACTGGTTTTTTCCCATTTTTGTGGATTTATCCACCTGTCGTCTTTGTAATTGCCGACTTTCAGATTGGGTCTCTGAGTGGACGTCTGGCTTGTTGGTGATGAAATTTTTTCTGTTTCTTAGTTTTCCTTTGAGGGGCGCCCCTTCCCTACAGAGCTGGGCCTTCCCGGGTTCCGCTGTGCTTGTTCTCAGTCCTCAGCGCTTCCAATTGCTGTTCTCCTTGTGGGGATGGGACCGGCTGAGCCCGACCAAAATGGCATCCAGTCCTGTACACTCCACACCGAGAAGCGCTGCGCCGGCCAAAAGAGTCGCGCTGGCGACCCGTGTGGCTCCTTTGCCAGGAATCTCCCAGTCTGTGGGCATCAAAAATTCGTCTGCAATTGCGGCATCCACTTGCTCTCTGCGCTTTCACTGGGAGCTACAATCCTGAGCTGCTGCTACATGGCCATCTTGGATCTCTCTCCCTAATCTGTTTTTTAAATTGTTACTGAAACACCAGAGGTTTGGTCTAGGTCCCACTGTTTGCCACACAGAAGCCAATCACTAAGATTGCAAGTATTGCCAAGGAAGATGGCTTTAATCAGGTGCTGTAGCTGAGGACATAGAAGCTCAATCTCAACTCCATCTCCCTGACTGACTAAAACCAGGGATTTATATAGCAGGCAAGCAAAGTAACAATGTGTAAGAAAACAGGAAGTTGGGAGGGGCAAAGAAGCAAACATGGTGAATGAGGGAATCTCTTGGCCTATGGTGCAGTGATCTGATTTCAGTTCTTTGATACTTTTTGTGAGAGGCCTAAAGGCCACTTCTTGAGGAAGGAACTCAGAGAAATCAAGTATAGGTTTCAACCTTTTTAATGCTGTTTAAGGGTCCATTTCTATGTTTATCAAAAAGAACAGTCTATGGTGCAATTGGGCTGTTTTCAAAATAAGATATCTTGAAATTCTCTCATTTCTAAGGAAGATTAGGATAAATTATTGAGTTATAGTAATCCCCTGCAATTTATGAAGCAACTGTTCTAGAAAATCTTAAAGGCAGAGAGATGAGAGGATATATGTTCTTCTCCAGCTCCCTTTTTTCACACTGGTTCAGGCCTCACACAGACAGTCCTGGGAGCAGGGAAAAGTACAGTGTGGAGGAGAACAAAGAAACACATCTTTCCTTCCCTTATTTCTTCTCAACATCCAGAGATGTGGACGGCAGGAAAACAATGGGCTATGCTGAGAGACTGAACTTCTTAGTCTTCCAGTTAGTCCAAATATCTTAATTTGGGAGCAAAGAAATGTGTAGCCCCTACATGATCTAGCTCTACCTCCCATTCTAATCCTTCTCTACCTACCTCCACTCCTTTATTTCTGTAAGTACAACTTCTACCATGGAACAAAGTAAAAATTGTCACTATGTTGAGTTCAATGGCATATAGTATATATTTAAAATAAGAAAAAATAAACATTTGAACTATGAGTGCTTAGATACTTAGGTAACATTAAGGATATTGGTCATTAGTATAAATTTTCATGAATAGGATATATTCTAATAGATTTACAGTATGTTTTAGAGTAATTATTTTCATCTTTATTCCTCACAAAAATCCTTAGGAAGGGATAAAAATTATCCTCACCATATTAGTATACCACTGGTATCACTTATATCACCAAAAGATAATTTTTAAATATTCAGTTACTTGAATTTAAGCTAGAAAGGATGAACTGCACTCAAAATTACTAAATTCACCCACTAATCCAAATTGTGATAACATCACATAGTTCAGCTGCAATACTAATTTAATTTGAAATCATTCTATGAGATTGTATATCTGTACCAAAAAGAGTACAAATACAAAAAAGGGCATTATTCACCATAGCACCACTACTTACTGGCAAACAAACAGTCAACTAACTACAGCTCAATATCTTAAGAGAAGCCAATCACATCTAACTGTGCAGGGGTTCTAAATAGAACACCATTGTTTATGTTGTGGAGTGCTGGTTTCCTTAACTTTACCTGATAGAATTAAAAAGATTTAGGAGGTTTAATCTCTCAAAATCTTATTAAAACAAATCCTATTACTCTGCCTCATTATTTGAAGTCACAGTGTATCTAATGACTTTTCTTTTTCATGTACTAATCAGGCCTGGCCACCCACAGATATTTGTAAATTGCATTATTTCCTTTCTAAGTAGCTCACAGTGTATAGGGTAAGAGGGGTCACCATAAACAGTTTGGGTGTGATTTACTTTTCCTAACTGCCAAAGCACTGTCTATGAGGGGGGAAAGACCAGCTATCTAAACAAGATAGCAGATTGTTTTCATTTTTTTGTTTTCTGTTTTTGAGACAGGGTCTCACTCTGTTGCCCAGGCTGGAGTGCATTAGCACCGTCTCCGCTCACTACAATCTCCACCTCCCAGGTTCAAGTGATTCTTCCGCTTTAACCTCCCAGGTAGCTGGGAGTACAGGTGTGCACCACTATACCTGGATAATTTTTGTATTTTTAATTGAGATAGGGTTTCACCACGTTGGCCAGGCTGGTCTTGAACTCCTGGCCTCAAGTAATCCAACCCCCTTGGCCTCCCAAACTGCTGGAATTACCATGCCCGGCCTAGATTAATTGTATATAGGAAATCACATAACAGTGTCTACTTTCTATATCATTAGAGCACAAACATATAGAACAGCCAGTGTAAAGTAACTAGTGTAATTTTTTTCTTAATTTCAAAAGGATTGAGCTCAAAACTCCAATTCAATGATCTGCTAAGAATTTTAACTATTATTTTTCCACAGTGCTTATAACAATACTTTAAGAAATGTTCAATGTTCCATGAGACCAACATCCACATGAGATGAAAAGTCTAAGGTTAGTTCCTGACAGATTCCTGGAAGCTGAGAAAGTATGTATTTTATTTGTGTATTTGCTTAACAAACATTTATAAGGCTAATTATACGCCAGATACTTTCCCACCGATTTTAAAAATATTATTATTAATCAATTCTCAT
This sequence comes from Plecturocebus donacophilus, assembly GCA_004027715.1. Taxonomy (NCBI): domain Eukaryota; kingdom Metazoa; phylum Chordata; class Mammalia; order Primates; family Pitheciidae; genus Plecturocebus; species Plecturocebus donacophilus. The sequence continues at coordinate 18,591 of PVKP010019793.1, read as the reverse complement.
AACTACCCTGTGAGATATGCACTACTATTATCCCCCTTTTATAGATGGGGAACAGGTATAGAGAAGTTAAGGACTTACTCAGAGTCATAAGAATAGTCAATGGTAGAAGAAAGATTTAAAACCATGTAGTTTGGATCCAAAGTTTGCGCCCCTAACCACTCACACTGCCCTCCACAATAAGCTGCCTCTTTTCAGGAGTACCAGAGACATGTTGTCATTTTAGGCAGTTACTATTCAATAATTGTGGACCTTCCTTGGGATAGATGAATGAAAACAAAAGGCAAACAAAGTATATCTGTCCCTATAAAGTATGCCTAAGGTGTTTATATCATTCGTCTGTACAAAGTTCTACATTACCACATCCCAAAGTTCCTTTCACTACCATCTTATGTAATATATTATGATTTGAATTTTCCTTAATATATCATGGATGGTTTTTTCTTTCTAAATCTATCTCTTTCATTTAATACTCCACAGTATTGGACTGTATGGAGCCCTACAGATATGGTTAAACAGTCTATGAATTTCTTCCAGTTGTTATTACTGATTTTCTTCTGCGCTTTTTTACAGGTCTCATTCCAGTAACTGCTTAATATCCCACCTGTCAGTCTTACTCTTCAAAGACTGAAGCCCAGCCTCTGACTGAAGCCCAGCCTCAATGCTTCTTGTCTGGTGCCAGGACAGCTTGCCTGGACTTCTGAAAATTGCAAGCCCTTGCTCCTTGCTGGTCACCATGCTCCCTCTTTCTTTGTTGAGACTCCCTCTTGCATGGTTTACCAGGCGTCCTTATTGTCCCTCATGCTTGTGTGCCACTTTGGACTTCATCTGGCACATGTAGCTCCCTTCATCCACACCTGAAGCCGGACAAGGTGAAGTGACTGTGTTACTTTCTCAATTTTGGCTCCTGCCAACCAACCTTGCTCTGCTAGGAGGAATTAGCTCTGCCTGGCCAGAATCCAAGAAGTGACTAATCAAACTTGCTCAATAGGTGGTAATTAAACTTCTGGCTCTAAAGCCCAGAATAGGTTGTCAATGGGATTCCACAGTGGCTCCGACACTAAGCAAGGATGTAGTTTTACATCTAGTTTTAAATCTTAAACTCTAATAGGATTCTCAAAGAAGACAGTAAAGAGTAAGGCCAAAAAAAAAGTTGTTTTAAGAGGAAAATGGCAGTAAGTACAAAAGATAATCTGAGGAAGACCTGGCATTTCTGAAATCAAAACATCTGTTACTAAGTGGATCATGACTGCTTAGTTTCTAGGTGAGCTGAATGCAAATACTAACTGAACAATCATGTAGGTCATTGTTAAATCTAATCTACTTCTTGATTTGTTTTTTTTCCCATCAGTCTAGAATCTTTAAGCTATTCAGAAGATGTGATACTATAGAATGATATCAACTGAGGAACAGAGAGGAAGGACTGAGGATGACTTCAGAAAACGGCTGCAAGCATGAAAAATGTTGATCTCACTCACTGATCTATGCTGTATTTAAGAATGTACTAATACAAATGTGCTTTTTCTCCCCACATCCAATCCCTATTGCTACACCAAATACTTGTTCCTCTAGGAAATATGCAGTTGAAAAAAATTCCCCCATTAAATGATAATTATTCAGCTTTAAAAATAGGAGGCTGCTGAATTAATCATTTGAGTATATTAAATAAACTGTGAAAGAGTATTATCCTCCTGGAAACCTCTTATCCCTCACTCTCATACCACCAGGGATTGTCAGTTGGGTCTAATGACCAGTAATATCCACAGCTATATGTAATCAGAAGAGTTTCTGGTTTCTCTAATGTGGAAAATAAATTGCTGCCAAGGCAAACCAAATAGCATAGAGTTTTGTATGATCTGTCTCTAATGCTTCTGACAGGCCAAACATGCTAACTAATGGCATCTGAAGAACAAGTTATTTCATGCAGCTTCCCCAGTGATAACTTTTTAAACACCTTGTTACAGATGTTTATCCAAGGGTGTAACTGAGTTACTGCGTTCCTCAGCCCTAGCTACCTTGTCGATTTACCTCAGTGTGCCATATAATTATTGCTTTCTATACATGCCATGATGTGGACAAAGTCGCAAAGGCCTGAATTAATCTTTTTTTTTTAAATTCATTTTCTCTTCTAAGAAAAAGAATGAATTAATCTTCATCAAAGATCTTACTTTGGCATATCCCATATTTTCATATGGTGTCTTTGAAGAATAAAAACATATTTGAGCTGGAAAGACCTCAGACCACTTTTTCCCAAATGGGACTCCTTCAAGTATAAGTTCCATAGGATATTAAGAGATATTAAATTAATTGGGATAAGAAATTTGAAAAATACTGGGTTAAAGTTTAAAAGATTTTTTTTTAAGTGCAGGATGTCTAAGACATTTGGATATACTGAATGCAGTGTCATTCCCTAGGAGGAAGGTGTAATACAAATTTATATTTATTTAAAGATGGAGCTTTTAGAATATAGTTTTTAAATTGTGGTAAAATGCACATAATATAAAATTTACTATCTTAATCATTTTTAAGTGTACAAATTACTAGTGTTAAATATGCTCACATTGTTGTACAACCAATGTCCAGAACTTTCTCATCTTGCAAAACTGAAACTTTATACCCTTTAAACCCCAACTCTCCATCTTCCCCTCCTCCCATTCCCTGACAACCACCCTTAGAATATCTCTTGCAAGTAATCATTCACAAACCTTACTTTGGAAAATGGTGCTTTATATCTTATGGTTCATCCCCTCATTTTACACATGAGACACAGGCCTGAAGATGTTATTAATTTGCATCACAAGTTAATAGTGAACCAGGTCTAGAACTCACTGGACTTTCAGTCTGGCCTCTTTTCGAAATGGTAAGAGTAGAAAGCTGAAACAATCTGCTAATTAACCAAATTCTACCACCAAGTATCCTGAAAGTTCTTTGTACCTATCAGTTCCATTTCAAAGAAAGGACTAAATGAATTTTCCCTAAAGCCATGCTAAGTCCACGATTCTCCAAAGCAGGTACACATAACATTAAGAAGCCCCAATTTAAATATGCCATGCCTTTCTAAAGCATCAATTTCACTTGGTGATTAGAAAATTAACTATTTTATATTAAGGTAGTCATGGATATATTGCAAAGTAAAGTGCAAAATCAACCTAATTTAAAAGGACTTCAAAGGTAAAGTGTCTGAGCAGTAAGCTGCTTTCGCTTGTGGTCCAGCTGCCAAGGACATCCATTCCCATCTCTGTCTCTAGGGCTTTTGAGAAGCATGAACTGAAGGGAAAAGCCTAAATTACACAGTAGGACCTGGGGCAAAGCTCAAGAGGGGCACTCTGGTAACTCATACACCAAACTGTGCTTCCACACACACCTGGTGAGTTCCTATCAATTACTAAAGCTCTTAAGTACTTGTCTCTCCATGAGCACCTAGTCTCCACAGAAGTAACAAGTTAGGTGGATCTTACAGTTAATAATCAACCAAAGGAAAACAAAAATGAGTGCTACTGTCTCTTGCTAGACATCAAGTTTATGATGTAATAGGACAACTGACAGCACAGGAGAAAAACTGAATTATATATCAAGCTCCTATTTGGAATTTCCATTGGAAGATGGCATTTAAATTCCAGTATTTACTTCCTCTTTCTGCAAAATCTACATCCAGAAAACTTAAAAGTTATACTGTAGGCCCATTTAAATTCATTGTGCAATGTACTTATTAAAATTTGATTATATCTAATCATACTATAATAAAAAGTAAAAAAAAAAATCCTGTCTTCTAAAAATTGTCCAAACAGGCAAGCCACAATCTTTTAAAAATAATTCTGCAAAGGGAGGAAGGATATATTTGCCTTTTAGATCATTAAGTTTTAAATTTTCGTCTACCGGCTACTGTCAACATTCTAAGCTTTAGAAATTACCAGCAGATTTTCAAATACAAAATATATAGTGATGATATCCTTTCCTTCATTTTAGCTGTGCTGAAGCAGCTGGCTTGAAGCAGCTGGCAATCCGAGAGCAAAACCCAGCAGAATGAAGCCAAGCACCTCCTTGACTACTATCACGTGCCAGTGCAAGATCTGCTTTGGTTCCACTTGGCATTTCCTTTTAACCTGCCTCAAAAGATCCCTTCTCAGAATATCTGCATCAGTATGTTAATCCTGGCACTGGGTTCTGGGTATTCATTCTTTCCCCAGCTGCTCTCTGTTTCACACCCTCTAAAATCATGGCTCCCTACGACAAAATGAAAGGCAAAACGGCATATTAATTAAATACACAGAGAATGAGTGCCATGTACGGTAAGAGGCATGTGCCATGAATATTAATGTAACCCAAGCAATTATAATCATTTGAATCTACTTCCTGTGATAAAAAGCCTATACAATGAGAGCTGGCACACCATGTTAGTTGCTTACTCCACAGAAAAGGATGCAGTTAACCTTGGTGAAGGTTAGGAAGCTCTGTTTTAGTCACTAAGAGGAGGCCTTCATTTTTCTAATAGCATAAGGAACAAATCTGGATTCTCAACTCCCCAAGACAGCCACTTACTTTCAGGAGTACTGCTCAATTATAAAAATAAATTTGAATTACATTAATTGAAGATGTGTAACATATTGCAGATAAGTGGTAACAAAGTAGAAAATATAGGGTGAAACAGTTTGTGAGAAAGTTTAAGTCATTCTTAGCCATTGCTGGTTAATTTGTAAACAAATTACTCTGTACTTCAGTAAGTGAGATAATATAATAGTAACAAAAACAGCTTAGTTAGATCAGAGCCACTATCTACCCTGAGACAAAAAGGAAATGCTTCTTATAAAAGGAAATAATAATAAAAAAGAATTATTTTTGAAATGTGCATTTATAATAGAAACAGTAATTTACCAAAATAAGACCAACTACCCTAAACTGTGAACCCTACAATAACATATGATGTTGCCCTTTACTATTTATAAATAAAGTTTCTAGAGGCCTAAATTGTCAGACTTGCCAAATCTTTCCATGTAGATCCTAAAAGAAAAAAGAAAAAGAAAGAAACTAACAAACACTTAATATGTAAGCATGAAACAGAAAATAAAGCAGCTTTGGCAGCTTCATGAAATTTCTCCATGGGTTATATACCAGCTCATCCAACACCATGTCAACAAATATCCACTGGATGTGGAATGAAATGTCACTCTGTAGAGTTTAAAGGAAATTAAGGAAAGCATCCTTGCTAATAAAGTTGAGACAAAGCACTATAGCTAGATTGCCTGTTTTGGGTATGACAAAGAATGTGTATGTCTTTGACCAAACTTTAGTCAGGCTCCTCAAAATCCTCTTCCCAAATAGGTCTCAACTTTTAAACTTTGTGTCCATCTTTGCATCATCTGATTAAAAGAACCTTTTAGCCACAGTCTCCCACCCTTCTGGTCACCCTCAATAACTGACCAAATTCCCCAACCCTCCCCGAGGAGATATCTAATCACTCTGGCCCACCTTCAGCCAGAATCCTGTTAGGTCATTTTATCTTCTCAGTAATTTTCAATCCACTGACACACACATACTCACTCTGTTCCCTGGCTATAAAGCCCTCATTTTGGCCAGGGGCAGTGGCACATGCCTGTAATCCCAGCACTTTGGGAGGCCAAGGCAGGCAGATCACAAGGTCAGGAGATCATGACCATCCTGGTCAACTTGGTGAAACCCCGTCTCTACTAAAAATACAAAAATTAGCTGGGCATGGTAGTGCACACCTGTAGTCTCAGCTACTTGGGAGGCTGAGGCAGAAGAATCACTTGAACTCGGGATGCAGAGGTTGTAGTGAGCTGAAACTGTGCCACTGAACTCCAGCCTGGAGACAGAGTGAGGCTCCATCTTAAAAAACAAAAAACAAAACTTTTCCTTGTTGTATTCAGAATTGAGCTCAGTTCTATACTGGGGTCTCTTTTCCCCTCCTGCAATAGTCCTGAATACAATCTGCTTTTACTGCTTTAAATACTGTCAAGTTCTGGTTTTCTTAGTCATTGTGCAACTTCAGAAAACAGGTTGGCAGTTCCTCAAAATGTAAATAATTGAGTTATCACATTATCCAGCAATTCTACTACTACATATATACTCATGAGAATTGAAAATACATGTTCATGCAAAAACTTGTACAAAAATGTTCTTAGAATTATTGTTCATAAAGCCAAAAAGTAGAAACAACCCAAATGTTCATCAAGTAAAGAATGGATAAATAAAATATGGCATATCTAAATAATAAAATAAAAGAAATAAATAACAATGGAGCACTGATACGTTACAAAATGGATGGATCTTGAAAACATTAGGCTAAATGAAAGAAGCCATTCACAAAAGACCAAATGTTGCATACTTCCATTTATATAAAATTTCTATACTAAGCAAATCCACAGAGGCAGAAAGTAGATTAGTGGTTTCCAGAGAATGGTGGGAGTGGGGAGTGGAAAGTAACTGCTAATGGGTATAGAGTTTCCTTCTGGGGTAATGAAAATATCCTAAAATTAGATAGTGATGATGGTTGCACAACTCTGTGAACATACTAAAAACCACTGAATCTCACTTTCTTTCAAGACGAGAGTCTCATCACACAGGCTGGAGTGCAGTGGTGTGATCTTGGCTCACTGCAACCTCCGCCTCCTGGGTTCAAGAAATTCTCCTGCCTCAGCCTCCTGAGTAGTTGGGACTACAGGCACACACCACCATGTCCAGCTAATTTTTGTATTTTTCAGTAGAAACAGAGTTTCACCATATTGGCCAGGCTAGTCTCCAACTCCTGACCTCGTGATCCACTCACCTTGGCCTCCCAAAGTGCTAGGATTACAGGCGTGAGCCACTGTCCCCAGCCTGAATCTCACATTTTTCTTTTTTTGAGATGGAGTTTCGCTCTTGTTGCCCAGGCTGAAATGCAATGGCACAATTTCAGCTCACTGCAACCTCTGGGTTCAAGAGATTCTCCTGCCTTAGCCTCCCAAGTAGCTGGGATTACAGGCGTGCACCACCATGCCCAGCTAATTTTGTATGTTTAGTAGAGATGTAGTTTCTCCATGTTGGTCAGGTTAGTCTCAAACTCCTGACCTCAGGTGATCTGCCTGCCTCAGCCTCCCAAAGTTCTGGGATTACAGGCATGATGAGCCACTGTGCCTGGCCAAATCTCACAGTTTTAAAGGGCAGATATTACTGTATATGAATTACATTTCAATAAAACTATATTAAAAAAAATAAAGTCATTGCTACAGGTTCATTTGTTCAATATCTATTTTTTGAGGGCCAACTAAGTACCAGGCACTGGAGCTATAACAATCCATAGACACAGTCTCTGCCTTCTTAGAGTTTATGGTTTTGTGGAGGAAACCTAGGTTTAAATCTTGGCTCAACACTTGCAGGAATCTGGGAAAGCATTTGACTTCTTCATCTACAAATAGAGTTTAAAGGCAGGTGATTGGAACACTGGAAGGACTTGCTAAATGTTATTATCACTAAATGAGTATAAAGGCAAATTATAAATGTGAGGAGAGGGAAAAAACATGAATAAATCAGGAGGACTTAGTTTAGGAGGCAGGAGAAGGTATTTCTTTAGGAAACGACATTTGGGCTGTAATCTGAAGGATCAGTTGGAGGGAGTCAGAAAGGAACTTAAAACCTGCAGACAAAGGAAAGTGTAAGTGCAAAGGTTCTGAGGCAAGGAAGAGTTTAAGATATTTCAGGAACCATGGTCAGATGATACTAAGCAAGTGAGGGAGAGGTAAGCAGGAGCCAGAACGTGCTGGGTCTTGAAGACCAAAATAAGTACTTTGGATTTTATTCTAAGTACAATGGAAAATCACTGACGGTTTTTGAACAGAAGGACAGCATGATTCAAATTACATTTCAAAAAGATGACTGGCTGCTGAGAGGTGAAGAGTATAGTACAGTCAGAAGGCCACTGCTGTGCTCTAAAGGAAAGAGAATCATGACTTGGATTATGCTATCATAGAGATTCTAACAACCTTCACAGATACACAGAAATAAAAAACAAGGACTTGAGGCAGAATTCCCCCCATTCTGCTCTATATATGCAGCCTCCACTGGATAGAATACAAAAGGAATAGTGAATTGGTATAAAGAAAGTATACCATAAAAGACTTTAACCAAAAAGTCCTCAAATTCCTAGTTTTATTCCCAACTTTCTATGGAATCGTGGCAAATGCTTTCTCACTGATCCTCAGTTCTTAATCAGTTTAATTAGAATAATAGCTTTTCCTCAAAGGTTACTCTAAGACTTAACTATCTAAATATATATGAAAGTGACTGCAGAGTTGCAGGCAGTATGCTTATAAGTGTTAGTCAATTTAAGGGATACACTCAAAATATCATCACTTAAAGTATCATTTTTTCCCCCTTTAAGGTCAAAGATGTGTTTTGTTTTGTTTTAATGAGGATAAATTAAGCTTTTTCAATATACAATGGCCTGTAGAGAACACAACACAGATCCATCTTCTACTGTTCCACAGCACGCACTTGCTAAGAAACTCTTAAAATTTTTGCAGGTGAAGGTCCTCTCCCATAGACACATCTCTGGGAAGCAAACAGTATTAAGAGAAAGATTTTCCTTAAAGAAACCCAGACCAGGGAATGTAGAGGCCTGAAGAAGGACAGTGTTTATTTGCTATAAAACAGCTTTACGAAGCAACTAATAAGAGAATTGATTTTAAGAGATATTTTGGCAAAGTTCTTGACAAAATTAACTGTATTATAGCGTTAAAATTTGACCAAAATAAATAAATTACAGCCAAATTTCACCTGCAAACCACAACACTTTGGTCATGCTGCTGGTGAAGACACCACTATACACATTATAGTCACCATTTCTCTGAAGCATGTTTGTAATAAGGGTACACTTGGGACTTTTCTCAAGTTAATTAAACAGTTGTGAGAAAAGCAAATTCTTTTGAGACTTTTCTAGAAGCCCCTGACAGAAGCCTATAGGGAAGTAGTTTTTTAATTACCTTGATATTTCATTAATGTTTTTCTGACTTTTTATAATAATTACATCACATTTATTAAATTTTTTTCTAAGAAAGTATTAACTAGAAGAAAGGCAAAAGAATATATGTTTATTTACTAATATAAATAGGATAATGTAAAAGAAAATAAAAACTTGCCCATGTATATTGTCCCATAAATTTGAATCTTTATCTTCAACAAAAAAAGGTAGCAGTTTTTTCTTGTTGAATAAAATGCCATATTAAAAAAAAAAAACCAAAGGTAACAAAATAGAAAATGCCTTTAAATAAATGCTATATTATGTTGCTGTAGCTATTATTTAATTACTGAAGAAATATGAGGAAATCTAATTATTTCCCTAAATAGAAATTTAATGTTCTGAAAATTATTGTGCTTCAAATCCTAAACAAGAACACTGATACACATTAGTATAAATAATATCTGTTGGGAATTGCTATAAATGGCACATATAGGTATTAAATTTCATCCCCTGGATGTAGTACCAAAGGTATTTTCCAAGTTGGTGTATGTTTTTAAAAATTCAGCTTCCTTTAAAAAGAAGCAAATAAACTATGCTTCTACAGGAAGAGATATAGAACCGAAAAAGCAGCAGATAGAATTTTATTTTGAGATGGGGTCTTGCTCTATCACCCAGGCTGGAGTGCAGTGGCCCAATCTCAGCTCACTGCAGCCTCACCCTCTCAGGCTCAGATAATCCTCCCTCTTCAGCCTCTCTGGGAGTTGGCACTATAGGTGCACATCACCATGCCCAGCTAATTTTTGTATTTTTACAAATACAAAACTGGTCTTGAACTCCTGGGCTCAAGTCATCTACCCATCTTAGCCTCCCAAAGTGCTAGGATTATAGGTGTGAGCCACTGTGGCTGGCCCTGAAATATTTTATACAAACATAAATGTAAAAATCTTTCTCCATGTCCCATCAATTGAAAGAAACAAAAATGAACAGAAAGAAAAACTTTATCATTGCAAAAACATTTAATCTTTGTCCTGGGCATAAAGTAAAACAAGAGTTGGGACTGTATTTTATAATTCACATAAAATCATCTGTCAAATTATTTAAAAACTCTTATCACCCAGATTTCTAATTTAATTCTGTCTAGGACCTCAAAAAAGAACACAGTGAAATACAAAAACAAAAGCAAAGAAATAACAAAGCAAACAGTATTCTATTTCCAGTTTTATCTCTGATTTTGATTGTTTTTCTATCTATAGGACAATGTCCATATGTTTAAAAAATCAATTATTTCAAATATCATTATAGATTAATGAGAACATCTGCAAAGGGCAAAACCAAAGGATTTCTTAACATTCTCTTTTCTACTACTTCAAAGATGTAAAAAACTAAAGGAAAGTTTCCAGCATCCTGTGCCACTGTATTTGACTATATGGGCAGATCAAGTCACTAATAAGTCTAACTAAAATGACAGAACTAACCCATTATTTTGGCACAGAATAGATAATCCTCCATATTTGCTATGTCTATGGATTCAGACCTTCCTTTAATTACTAATTCAATTTCTATTCTTCCCCTGTGCCTTTACACATGTAAAATTCAGGACCTTTGACTGGTCTTCTAAAAAGTAGAATATTTACATCTAATTTTTTCTTATCATTGAGCCTCGGATTCAGATAACTTACATAAATGTTCTTTGGGTATCTAATTATTTTACATAATAAATAGTTTGCACCAAAATACTTGTAAAAAGCATCATAAATTATTCCTACTCCCCCTCCACCCCAACATAAACGTGTAGAAGGTAAGGTTCCAATAAGTTTAAGCAAGCTGGCCGGTGAGACGAGCCAATGGACTTGAATCTTGTAAGACTTGCTCTTTCTGCTTCCCCCTTTAATGTAAGAAGCCTTAGGCTTGAATTTTGTGGTTGAGACTGTAGGGAAAAAAAGCCAAATGGCCAATCTGACTCCCTACAGCCCATACATCTCAGGGAGCTAAAACTCCTTTAGTTGTCTTTAAAATGGCAGGAATTAGATTTATTTTTCCATTTATTTATGGGAAAGGCAATATAATATTTTGTTTTTATTGAGACAGGGTCTGACTCTGTCACCCAGGCTAGATTGCAGAGGCTCAATCTTGGCTCACTGCAACCTCCGCCTCCCAGGTTCAAGTGATTCTCCTGCCTCAGCAACCCGACTAGCTGAGATTACAGGTGCCTGCCACCAGGCCCAGCTAATTTTTGCATTTTTAATAGAGACCAGACTTCACTATGTTGGCCAGGCTGGTCTCAAACTCCTGACCTCAGGTGATCCATCTGCCTTGGCCTCCCAAAGTGCTGGGATTACAGGTGTGAGCCACTGCACCTGGCCAGGCAATATTAAACATTATTTTACTTCATGGTAATCACAAGATTAAGAAAAAACACACATATATGAAAAACATTATTTTAATTGTTTTAGAAACCCTGCAAACTACCATTTTAATAGAATTATTTTATTGACTATTAGCTTTCACACAAATTTATTATCCTTAAAATCACGCTGTAGGTTCTATTCTATTTAACATTATACCTCAAATATATTTGTCAAACATTTAGTCTTCATATTTTTCATTGTAATGACTTGACAAGATTATGTCATGTTGATGCAGCATTACTTATATACCAGTTTCCTTTCAATAAACATTGAAGTTAAACACTAGGGTCTGATCATCGTGTGCACACATATTTCCTTGGGATAAATCCCTATGGATGAAACTGCTAGACCAAAGGGTCTAAGCAATTATTTTTACTTTTCCTACATTTTGCCTTTTTCCCCCAAGAGAGCTGTACCAATTTTCTTCAACAGCAATGAATGACCCTCCCGTTTCCTCTTTAAAGTATACAAGCTTTAGTACAACTTTACGGACATGAGATGTTCTCTTTTGTGAAGGGAGGGAGATTACATCAGTAATTGTAAAATTATATCTGTGTGCTATAAATTTAAGCAAGATCTTTGATCAGGACTTATATAATAAACTTTTTTCATGTTCACTTTACTAACTGTATTTCTCCCTTATGAATTACATCTCATTTGTCCATTTACCTATAAATGTTAAATGAACAAGATTAAATGTTTGATAGATTAAAATGAACAAACACTGGTTCCTCAAAAAATTAAAAATAGAATTATCATACATATGATGCAACAAGTCTGCTTCTGGGTATATACGGAGAAGAACTCAAAATGGGGTGTCAGATGTTTGTACACCCATGTTCATAGGAGCATTATTCACAGCACTTTAAAACATGGAAGTAACCCAAATTTCTATCAACAGATGAATAGATAAGCACAATGTGGTATGTATACACAACAGAATAGAATTCGAGTTTAAAACGGAAGGAAATTCTGATGTATGCTACAAGATGGATGAACCTTGAGGTATTACTTATGCTAAGTGAAATAAGCCAGTCACAAAAAGACAAATGCTGCATAATCCCACTGATATTAAGTAGTTAAGAGTAGTCAAAATCACAGACACAAAAAGTATAATGGTGGCTTCCAGAGTCTGGAGGAAGGGAAAATGGGGTGTTATCAATTAATGGGTACAGAATGTCAGTTTTACAAATGACAAGTGTTACAGAGATGAATGATGGTGATAGTTGCATAACATTATGGATGAATTTAATATCACTGAACTGCACACTTAAAAATGGTTAAAAGATGGTAAATTTTATGTGTATTTTACCACAACAAAAAATATACTTAAAAAAAGTTAATGGCAAAATGTAGGTGGTGGCTATACAGGTATTCACTGTGTGAACCTTGAAAGCGCTAATCCCTCAAGATAAATCCTGAGTCACTAACTGGGCCTAAATTCAATTAAGAGCCAGGAGACCATTTATTGACTAGAGGTCACACACGTACTCTGAGTTCCTGGAAAATCTGCATGTCTACTTAACTGAGACTTTCATAGGTGCCTGTTTCCGTTTATGTCACCTGAACCAACCAATAAGCTGTGACCTGTTAGCCAATCAGAACTAAGGAAGTTCGAATTCTTCATTTGCATAAGTGGACCTGAATGCAAATCTGGGCAGGAACTTTCTGTATAAAAGCAAATCCTCCCTTTGTTCTACAGAACTCACCTTCATTTTACACCGAAGGCTGCATCTCTCCAGTTTGCAAACTGATGGAATAAAGTCTCTTCCCTCTAAATTCCTTTTTGATGACTTTTGTTCACAACTCTAAGACTCCTTCAACTTTGCTGTATGTTTGAGGTTTTTGTAATAAAATGTTGGAAAAACTTTCAAAAAATGAACAAGGACTTTACAATTCATAGATAAGATTTTTCAGTCATGTTGGTGGAAATCTATTTTCCCACTTTGCTACCATTACCATCCTTTTAAAAACTTACTGAGCATATATTTTGAATATTTTTTAAATCAATTTTTCTATTTCTTCCATTCACTCATTTAAAACTAAAAGAGATATTCTTTCACAGTCCTATTATATATTCTATTCTATTTTCTGTTGGTCTGTCCAGAACATGATTTTTTTTCATTAATTTCATTCACTCGTTAATTTCCAATTTATATTGCTATATAGTAAAAGATGTTGACATAACTAAATACTTTTTTTAAAAAAACCTGCTACCTAGCTTCCCAACACCACTGTAATCCATCCTTACTGTGAGAAAACACATTTATTGTATCAAGTGCTTATATATTGTTAAATATATTTATAGACTCATGTATTGTTCCACTTTATACTTGTTCATCATTATTACTCATTACCCTTTTCGAGAAAGGTACTTGGGAAGCTCCCATGTTTATTTTTCCATTAGATCATCCTTTCAAGTTCCCTCCAAATTTCCAGAATGATTTTAACTGAAATGGTATTATATTCATAAATTAACTTTGAAAAGTATTTATATAAATTAAAACACTACACATATAAAATAGCATTATCACACATATTTCTATCATACATGTGATAGTTTCACAGCATTTTGGCTTTCTAATACTTATTCTCAGAATAAAGAAGTTTCGTGCTGGTTTCTTGAAACTGTTGTTGTTATATAACAACAACTCTGTAATTCTATTTCCATGTCCAGTCTTTACTTAAATCAGAACATACTTAAAAACCCACCTTTTCTTCTAGCTGCAAATAAAGCTGAAAAGAGGCAAGGTTTTCCACCTGAGCTGGAATCACAAAAGAGGCAGAGGGAAATTAGTTCCAGCACCATAACTATAGAAATATTTCCCTTATACAACGGTTCTGCAGTCATGAGTTACCTGACATCCTGCTTGCCTTCTCCATACTTCCTAATACAACCGATTCCACTACTGATTCATAGCTCTCAGGCCTATTTTGATCTCCATTATCCATAGACTCTTATTCTTTGACCAGCCAATGTCTAGCCCCATCTAAGGTCTGCATGCTTCAGCTACCTACAGACTTTAACCAAAAGATCTCACTGCACTTGTATCGACTGGTTACATTGATCAAAAAATGTAAAATTCCAGAACAAAGTTTTAACACTTAATAAGACAAATCCTAAATACGGTGGAAGTGTAAGGTCCAAGGTCAGAAATATATTAAAAGAAAACTAACCATTAGTTGGTGTGTAAGAATTTGATTGATTTTTTGAGACAGAGTCTTGCTCTGTTGCCCAGGCTGGAGTAGGGTGGTGCAGTCTTGGTTCACTGCAGCCTCAACCTCCTGAGATCAAGCAATCTTCCACCTCAGCCTCCTATGTAGCTGGGACTACAGGGACACATCACAACACGTAGCTAATTTTATTTTTTATTTTTTGTAGAGACGAAGTCTCACCATTTAGCAGAGGCTAGTCTTGAACTCCTGAAGTCAAGTGATTTTTCCCACCTTGGCCTCCCAAAGTGCTGGAATTACAGGTATAAGCCACCATGCCTGGCCAAAAATTTGATTTCATATTAAGATCCACAGTACTTCTAACCAGAGGCAGCATTTCTATGAAATATTGTCTCTGAGGGATGACATAATTCTCAACTCCAGAACAAATTTAGATCTATAGCTCTAAGATATTCATATATATCCATAAATATGCCAGAAATTCCATATATATTACATACATATATACATTCTCACATATACATATAAATGAATAAAACTTTGCCATTATTTGTGTCCATTCTAGCATATTAGACAGGCAAAGACATATTTATTGCCTTGACCACTGTTATCTCTTTAAATAATAACCTGTTGAAGGGACGGATCCAAGATGGCCAAATAGGAATGGCTCTGGAGTGCAATTCCCAGCAAGAACAATGCAGAGGGTGAGTGATCACTGCATTTCCAAACGAGTTATTACTGCCCACAGACCAGGAGATTCCCAGGCTGAAAAGCACCACAAGTTCCCAGCACAGCTGTTTCAGCCAGTGCAGCAGGTCTCTGCACAAAAACTCACAGAAATCTGGGTGGCCGTTTCAACTGGTGCCTAAAATGCCTGGGAGACACAGCCGCCCATTCAACTGAAAAAATGGGGGCTAAAACAGTGAGCCAGGTGATCTGGCTCAGTGGGTTCCCCACTACAAAGATGAGCAATCTGAAACACTCTGGATTGAGAGTTTCACAGCAAGCACAGCTGTACCCAGGACAGTCCAGCTCTGTTGGGGGAAGGGTGTCCACAATTACTGAGGCAGTTCACCATTACCGAGGCAGTCCACCATTACCGAGGCAGTCCGCCATTACAGAGGCAGTCCACCATTACCGAGGCAGTCCACCATTACTGAGGCAGTCCTCTATTACTGAAGCAGACCACCATCACCGAGGCAGTTCTAACTATACCTCTATAAACAAAACCGCAAGGAAGTTCACATAGCAGCTGGGCAGAGCCCACAGCAGCTCAGCAACAACTCTGCTGGGAGACGGTGACAAGGCTACCTCCTTGCTGGGCAGTGCTGCTCTGAAAAAAGACAGCAGCACATCAGGAACTTATAAATAGAGCCCCACCTTCCCAGGACAGGATACCTGTGAAAAAGGCGGTTATGAGTTCTACTGCCACAGACTTAAATGTACCTGCCCAGCAGCTCTGAACAGAACAATGGAGCTCACAGCTCAGCACTTGAACTCCTACAAGGGACAGACTTTCTCCTCAAGCAACACCCTGACCCCTGTATATCCAAAGAGTCACCTCATAAAGGAAAGCTCAGGCTGACATCTGGCAAGTATCCTTCTGGGACAAAGATAACAGACGAAGAAAATGGCAGCGACCCTTACTGTTCTGCAGCCACCAAAGGTGATCCCCAGGCAAGCAGAATGTGGAGTGGATCTCTAGCAGTGGATCCTACACCAGAGGGGCCTGACTGTTAGAAGGAAAACTAAAAAACAGAAAGAAACAACTTCATCATCAACAAAAAGGATGTCCACTCAGAGACCCCATCCGAAAGTCACCAACTACAAAGACCCCAGGTAAATAAATCCTTGAAGATGGGAAGAAACCAGCGCAAAAGTGATGAAAACACTCAAAATCAGAACGCCTCTCCTCCAGAGGATCACAACTCATCACCAGCAAAGGAACAAAGCTGGATGGAGAATGAGTCTGATGAATTGATAGAAACAGGCTTCAGAAGGTGGGTAATAACAAACTACTCTGAGCTAAAAGGAACATGTTCTAACCCAATGCAAAGAAACTAAGAATCTTGAAAAAAGGCTTGGTAAAATGCTAACGAGAATAAACAGCTTAGAGAATAATATAAATTACTTAACTGAGCTGAAAAACACAACATGAGAAATTCGCGAAGCATACACAAGTTTCAATAGCCAAATCAAACAAGCAGGAGAAAGGATATCAGAAACTGAAGATCGCTTCAATGAAATAAAATCAGAAGGCAACATTAGAGAAAAAAGAGTAAAAAGAAATGAACAAAGCCTCCAAAAAATATGGGATTATGTGAAAAGACTTCATCTATATTTGATCAGTGTACTTGAATGTGATGGAAAGAATGAATCCAAGCTGGAAAAAACCCCCTTCAAGATATTATCCAGGAGAACTTCCCCAACCTAGCAAGGGAGGCCAACATTTAAGTCCAGGAAATACAGAGAACACCACAAAGATATTCCTCAAGAAGAGCAACCCCAAGGCATATAATCGCCAGATTCACCAGGGTTGAAATGAAGGAAAAAATGCCAAGGGCAGCCAGAGAGAAAGGTCGGGTTACCCACAAAGGGAAGCCCACCAGACTCACATCAGATCGTCGGCAGAAACCCTACAAGCCAGAAGAGAGTGAGAGAGTGGGGACGAATACTCAACATCCTTAAAGAAAAGAACTTTCAATCTAGAATTTCATATCTAGCCAAACTAAGCTTCATAAGTGAAGGAGAAATAAAATCCTTTACAAACAAGCAATTCCTGAGAGATTTCATCACCACCAGGCCTACCTTACAAGAGCTCCTGAAAGAAGGCAGCCACTCTGAAAACGTACCAAATGATAAAAAGCATTGACACAATGAAGAAACTGCATCAACTAATGGGCAAAACAATCAGCTAGCATCTAAATGCAGGATCAGATTCACACATAACAATATTAATCTTAAATATAAATGGGCTAAATGCCCCAATCAAAAGACACAGACTCGCAAATTGGATAAAAAGTCAAAAACTATCAGTGTGCTGTATCCAGGAAACCCATCTTACATGCAAGGACACACAGGCTGAAAATAAAGGGATGGAGGAAGATTTACCAAGCAAATGGAGAGCAAAACGAAGCAGGAGTTGCAATCCTAGTCTCTGATAAAATAGTCTTTAAACCAACAAAGATCAAAAGAGACAAAGAAAGGCATTACATAATGGTAAAAGGATCAATGCAACAAGAAGAGTTAACGATCCTATATATATACACGCACCCAATACAGGAGCACCCAGATACATAAAGGAAGTTCTTAACAACTTGCCAAGAGATTTAGACTCCCACACAATAATAGTGGGAGACTTTAATACTCCACTGTCAATATTAGACAGATCAATGAGACAGAAAATTAACAAGGATATCCAGGACGTGAACTCAGATCTGGACCAAGTCAACGTAATAGACATCTATAGAACTCTCCATCCCAAATCCATAGAATATGCATTCTTCTTAGCACCATATCACACCTGCTCTTAAATTGACCACGTAATTGGAAGTAAATCACTCCTCAGCAAATGCAAAAGGATGGAAATCATAACAAACAGTCTCTCAGACCACAGTGCAATCAAATAAGAACTCAGAATTCAGAAACTAACTCAGAACTGCACAACTTCCTAGAAACTGAAGAACTGGCTCTTGAATGTTGACTGGATAAACAATGAAATGAAGGCAGAAATAAAGATGTTCTTTGAAACCAACGAGAAGGAAGAAACACAACATATGGGAATCTCTGTGACACATTTAAAGCAGGGTCTAGAGGAAAATTTATAGCAATAAATGCCCAAATAAGAAGCAAAGAAAGATCCAAAACTGACACCCTATCATCAAAATTGAAAGAGCTAGAGGAACAAGATCAAAAAAACTCAAAATCTAGCAGAAGACAAGAAATAACTAAGATCAAAGCAGAACTGAAAGAGATAGAGACACCAAAAAAAACCCTTCAAAAAACTCAACGAATCCAAGAGCTGGTTTTTTTTTTTTTTTAGAAAAAGAGAGAAAAGGA